>PVJC01001078.1:0-70696 GCA_004026665.1 Murina feae | reverse complement strand
GGGTGTGGGCCTAAGCCAGCAGGTAGACCTCCCCCGAGGGTTCCCAGACTGTGAGAGGGCACAGGCTAGGCTGCGGGACCCCCCCCCCCCCCGAGTGCACAGATTTTTGTGCACCAGGGCTCTAGTCTATAATAAAGAGAGATGGGGAGCCATCAAAGGGTCTTGCATAGAAAAGTTACATTATAATCCAATTGCTATTGTTTGTTATTTTTACTATTATTTCTCCATTCATTTTAATGGATATAACTTAATCACACAGCTGACATGGGTAAGGCTAATCAAGTGAAGGTGAAATGGGAAGTTTACAAATCTAACTTGTTAATATCTAACTTGAATAAATAATTTTCAGCATACACCAACCTATGAGTTCCTTGAAGACAGGAATTTTGTCTGCTTTGTCCAAAGCTATAGCCCCATGCCTAGACCAGGAGCTCAACAGATGTTACTAGGCAAATACTTATGCGTCAAAAACATGAACACTACCTGCCATTTCTAGAATCAATTGTTCTTCAAACTAGATTCTAAAATTCTCTTCTGTACTTCATGGAAACACACAGACTGTCCAGGGAATGGACGTCTCACAAACACAATCTGACACTTCACTAGCATTCTCACATATCCCAGCTCTTTTCAATGTATTTCCACTCATGTGGTGCCCACACCCACTTGCCACTCTGGCTTTGTAACATTCCATTTGGTAATTAACTGTAGCAACGTAGAGAACAGTAACAACAACAAACAGCAGCTTTTGCCACAAAGGACATTTCAATACCTTTATCCCTTATGACAAAAACTCACCAATGATATAAATACCTGCACCTTGTATTTAAATAGAACAGTCCCCCTTTATCTACAGAGGAAATGTTCCAAGAACCCCATTGGATACCTGAAACTGTGGACAGTAGTCAACCCTAGAACTGCATGCACTATGTTTTTTCCTATAAGTACATTTCTATAGTAAAGCTTAATTTATATGTTACACTCAGTATAGATTCACAATAACTAGCAATGATATAGAACAATTATAATAATATCTACTCTAATAAAAGAGTAATATTGAAATTGACCATTTCTCTGGGATGCCTAAGCCACGCCCACCAGCCAATCAGAGTGGCTGTATGCAAATTAGCTCAGCCAAGATGGAGGCTGGCAGCGCAACTACGAAGGCGGGTGCTGCAGTGCAGGCGGCAGGGTGGGGGGGCATGCTGAGAGGGTGGCAGGCCACAGGGTGTGTGGGGTGGGTGGGGCAGCCAGCCTGCAAACTGCCATCAGCCCCTCACCCAGGCTGGCCAGACATGCCAGCAGGTGGACATCCCCCAAGGAGTCCCAGACTGTGAGAGGGCAAAGGCCGGGCTGAGGGACGCACCCCCCCGAGTGCACAATATATTGTGCACCAGGCTCCTAGTATTTTAATAAAAGTTGTATGAATGGCTTTGGGGCAGTTACCTGAACACACACACTGCAATAGCACAACGCTGGTGTGATAACTGAGAGGCTGCTGAGTGACCAACCAGCTGGTGGCCTATACTGAGAGGATATGCTGGGCAAAGGGATAATAATGCACTTCATGGGCAGGACAGAGCAGGCGGGTCAAGATTTCATCATGCTCCAAGAACTGAGCACACTCTAAAACTTACCAATTTTTTATTTTGAAATTTTCCATGTAATATTTTCAGACCACAGTTGACTGTGGGAAACTGAACCATGGACGACAAAACCATGGGTCAGGGGAGACTCCTGTAGAAAGAGGAGAGGTAGCAGGAAGCAAATAGGACTCCAATACCAAGATTCGAAATCCTAAGAGAGTAAAACCTGAGGAACAAGTTCCTATTTATTTCTCTAAAAGTAAACAGAAAAAAGAAAATATACTAAAGAGAAACATTCACAGTCAAGGAGAAACCTCCATTAGAAACTATCTCTCAAATTTAAATCATAGGTGATGTTACAGCAAACTATAGACAAATCTTTTCTTTACCTTTGAAAAAATAAGTTTAATTAATTTTATTCAAATTTGTTTCTGTAACTTAAAAGTAAAACAATTAATGATCATCAAAGATGACAAAATACTAAAAACACTCCAGCTTTTCAACTTTCTTTTTCTATTGGATAATACATTAATTAGTGCTGTACTCAAGGCATTCGAAATCTGCTTTATGCAATTCCCTGGTCTGCTCTAGTAAAACTTATGTCTTTATTCATTGTAAAAGACGAAAGAATGTTTTTAATTTTATGCTTGGATATTTCAGGATATAGCATATACTATTATTAATAAGGTGTTTTGGCATATTTTTAGATATATCCACATTTCCATTGGAAAATGCCCCTATTGGACATAACAGACAATACAATATGGTGCCATTCTGGCCTCCAATTACCAACACTGAAATGTTTGTGACTGCGCCAGATAACCTGGGATATACTTATGAAGTTCAATGGCCAGGTGAGTATTAAAAATGTGTTTTTGCTGTGGAAATTTTCAAAAAGCAATGTTCCCTTTAAAAGTAAACCAATCACAGTATTCTTGAGGCTGACATTTCCTACTTGCATTTAGAAACGTTCATTTAGATTTTCATTTGGGGATAAAGAGAGTGAACTTAACATTTGTTGCCAGCCCACTCTGACCTGTTATTGTGCTGATTATATAGCACACTATCTCATTTAATCCTTTCACTTCCCTGTGATAGTGTCATAATCCTGATTTTACAAATACAGAATACAAGGCTTAGTGAGGGAAACTGTCAAAGGTCATAAGCAGAGAAAATGAGTTTTGAGCTTAGCCCCCTAATTTTTCTACAATATAATGTGCCTGTTAATCTATCCTTAAATTGTCTTGTAAATGACACGAGGTACTCTGAACTGTCCTTTCTGAGATTTTGAAATGCAAAACTTTCTTGTGTAATTTTAATTTTATTTTTCAAGAACGGCATTAGGATACAGTGGAAGAGCACGGGGTTTGGTTTCCGAAAGACCTGTACTTCAAAACCAATTCTATTACCTACTAATCAAATGACCTTGGGCAAGTGACATAGACTCTGAGCCATTCTTTCCTCATGTTTAGAATGAAAATAACTACCCTAATGGAATCTACTCATTATGAGAAATTAGAAAGTGCCTCCAAGATGACAAATGCTGCACTAGACAATGTAGCCAATAAAACTTAAGTATGAGGATTCCAGTAAAGTGCCTAAATTTAGTATCCAATTTTTGATGGAAACTATTAGCAGATTTATTTTTTGCTCTTGTTTTATATTTCAAACAGGTCGGAGTTTCCATATTTCTGAGATTATTACCATAGCAGTGGTTGCTGCTTTATTGCTTGTTGCAGTCATTTTTGTGGGCGCTTCTTGTCTGATTCGTGCCAGAAGCAACATGGATGAAGCCAATCAGCCTCTCCTCACTGACCAGTATCGACACTATGCTGAAGAATATGAAACAATCCCGAATCCTAATCAGTCTATGGTCTAACTATAAAAGACCTATTCTCTTACACAATAGTCTTACAAAAGCCCTGGCTGAAAAGTGATAGATTGAGTTACTAACTGTATTTTCTTTCACTCTGTTCCTTTCTTCCTATGCATGCACATGTTGGAATTAAAGCTCCAGACATCACTCTCCAGAGCTGGGAAGAGTCACAACCTTTCCCTTTCTATTTCAAACAGTAGGCTGCACCACGTCATGGGGTTGAAGCAGAAAGTGTCCAAAGTTTTGGCATGTTTTAAAGGTCAATTATATGACAGTGTAAATAACCTGCTTTTGCTGTGTTGAAAAATCATAAAGAAAAATCATAATTGATAGGAAAATCCTGATTAAAATACATGAGTAAGCATGTCTACAGTATTAAGATGCAAATACATTTCCATTCATTGACACTAACCAACAGATGTAAAGGAAGCCACACTTATTAGTTAAAATAATTGATGTGGAGTTATAAGTGGGATTCCAATTAGCTCCTTCAAAATGGTCTTCCCCTTTGGGTACCAGCACGTTTAGTGTAAGGTTCAAGACCAAACCAAATCACAATCTTTGTCGCACTTTAGAGAGATAGAAGCTTCCCTTTTTAAAGAGATAATTGACATTGCCTGTCTGCCACTGTGTTCTCCTACCTCTCAATTTGCTGAAAAAGGAACTACCCATCCATGCATTTCACCTCCCGATTCCTCTTCCAATAGCTTAGAGAGCCACAGGGAGGCATAAAGGTGAAGAACCTGCCTGCATCACAGTGCTCTACAAATAGCATTCATTGAGTTGTGTTTCATTCAGATAGCTTCCTCTTATCATTTGTCAGACTTTTCCGTGTTTTCAAACAAAATATTATTTCACTAGTCCTCTTTATTTTTATCTTTTCAATTTTTAATGTTTTTATTAAATTGAGAGAAAAAAAAAACACACACATTGATCTGAGAAACATCTATCTGCTGCCTCCTGCATGCCGCCTACTGGGGATCGAGCCCACAACTCGGGCATGTGCCCTGACCAGGAATCACTGGTGTGCCACACGAGCTAGGGCTGGTCCTCTTTTTTATGTAGTTCTGCAAGAATGTCATTCTTTATCTTTCTATCTATCATACTTTTTTCTCTTTTTGATCTGATACTGAAACAATATTCCCAATGAAGAACTCTCTAGGCTTGTTGCAGTAAACAAATATTTTAATTAAAATTGGTAAAAAGTAAATAACAGTATTCATACACTACTGAAAATGGCTAATCTGATATTCCCAACTCAATAAACAAAGCAAGATTAAAGTAATGTATACCTGATTGGTACTAGTTTTCCCTACATTAAGCAATCTTAAGGCTGTATTTAAAAGATAGACAAAATGTGTTAATAAAACAGAATGCATATAGGAATCATATGTTTTTAACTTGCAAATAGCAGCACTCAATTTATTCTGTTGTAATACATTTTGATTTACATACTCATGGCTTTTCAGAAAAACTATTGTATAAGATTCTTTTATATAACCATCAATGAAACTAAGTCCCACACTTTATATTTTTAAAGTTAATAGCTATTTATATAAACAACTAGAGGCCCGGTACACAAAAATTTGTGCACTCCAGGGGATCCCTCAGCCTGGCCTGTGCCCTCTCACAATCTGGGACCCCTCAGGGGATGTCCACCTGCTGGCATGCCTGGCCAGCCTGGGTGAGGGGCTGATGGCTGTTTGCAGGCTGGCCAAGCCCCCCAGTGGGGACCCTCTTCCCCATGGGGATGTGGCCAGCCTGGGTGAGGGGCTGAGGGCCATTTTCAGGCTGCCCACAGCCCCTTCAGGGCTTGGGTCCCTACTGGGGTGCCTGGCTGGAAACAGGTATCTGGGATTTATTTAACTTCTATAATTGAAACTTTGTTACCTTGGTTAACCCGCCCCCACTGCCCAGCTCAAAACCTGGGTTGCCCCTGGCAACTCAATGTCCCAGTCCGGCAGGTATCTGGGGTTTATCTTCTATAATTGAAACTTTGTAGCCTTGAGTAGAGCTTAGGGCCCTCAGGGCCCCGGACCGGCTTCCTCCATTGCCTGGGGCAACTCCAGCTCCGTGACTGCCGCCATCTTAGTTGAGTTAATTTGCATATTTGCTCCTGATTGGCTGGTGGGTGTGGCTGGTGGGCATGGCTTGTGGGTGTAATGGAGTGAGGGTCGATTTGCATATTACTCTTTTATTAGATTAGATTATCCATTTCATAAATATTTTTTAAGCACATAGAGGTTCCAAACATAGTTCAAGGTAATGTTGATTTGAGGAAGGGAACGTCAGAAATGTAAAATAGAGGAGGTCTCATTTGACTTGAGCCTCCAGGAACGCCAATGAATTTACCAAATATAAGGTTTGAGAAGGCTTTCTAGGCAAGAGTGACAGTCTCAGCAAAGTCAAAGAAGTTTGAAAAAGCATGAAACATTTAAAAATATAAAGTAGGTCAGGGTGCTTAGAGCACAGTTTTCATGGCGGAGAGTAGAAACATAAATTAGGAATAAAATCAGTGTCTTATATGCAATCCTAAGAAATTTAGAATTCGTTTTATAGATAAGAGGTAACAGGGGCAAATCATGATTAAAATGTGCTTAATAAAGATAATGCTGGTGGTGATATTTATAAATAATGTTGGTTAATGGTAAGAGTAGAGACTAAGAGACTAGTTAATATTGAATAAGATTATTCAATATTGAATGAGAGAAAGATGACCGGTCTCAAAACATAAACATTAATTCTAAGAAATCCTAAGTATAAGAGAAAGCTACATCTATTATCTTATAAATATAGCTTTGATAATTTATCCCTAAATGTGTTGCTTTATTTTTCTTTCATTCAAAGCCTTTTTTTTTCATTTTACTTTACAGTTTTGTAAGATCTTGATCAGGTAATCATTACTTTTCCTATAATATTCTACATTATTAATTACAAATAATACTCATTTGCGATCTCGGATATTTCCCACTGTTCTCAGTCTTCCAGTTCTCTTATAAAACACTAGAGGCCTGGTGCATAAAATTCATGCTCAGGTAGGGTCCGTAGGCCTGCTTAGTAATCAGGGCCAATTGGGGCCTTCCAGCTTCTAGCAGGGGGCTTCTTTCATTCTGCACCACCCACTGGTGGTCAGCACACATCATAGGGAGTGATCAAACTCCCGGTCTCCCAGTCGAACTCCTGAGGGGACACTTTGCATATTAGCCATTTATATATATATATATACTAGAGGCCCAGTACACGAAATTTGTGTATGGGGGGGGGGGGGAGTGTCCTTTAGACCAGCCTGTACCCTCTCTAATCAGGAACTCCTCGAGGGATGTCCGACTGCCCGTTTAGGCCTGGTCCCAGTGGGATCCAGGACTGCTGGCTCCCAACCACTTCCCTGCCTGCTTGCCTGTCTGATTGCCTGATTGCCAGCCTGACCAATGCCTAATTGCTCCCCTGCTGGCTCGATTGTCCCCAACTACCCTCCCCTGGTGGCCTGGGCACCCCTAACTGCCCTCCTCTGCCAGCCTGGTTGCCCCTAACTGCTCTTCCCTGCCAGCCTAGTCAACCCTAACTGTCCTACCCTGCAGGACTTGTCCTTCCCAACTGCCCTCCCCTACTGGCCCAATCACCTTTAACTTCCCTCCCCTGCTGGCCTGATTGCCCCTAACTGCCCTCCTCTGCCGGCCCGATTGCTGCTAACTGCCCTCCCCTGCAGGGCTGGTGCCTCCAACAGCCCTCCCCTTTAGGCCTGGTTGCCGCCAACTCCCCTCCCCTGCTGGCCTGGTCACCCACAACTGCCCTCCCCTGCTGGCCATCTTTGACCACATGGAGGCAGCCATCTTGTGTGTTGGACTGATGATCAATTTGCATATTACTCAATTAGATAGGATATAGATAGTAAATAAAATTGTTAATATTAAGTACTCATTGGAAAGCACATTCCACTCAACTTAAACCCATTCTTTCCTATTGCTTAAGCACCCACTGCATGCCAATGCCACCAATTGAGCTAAGCTTAATAGTCTAAACAGAGTGAGTAAAAATGCCTGACTGCACCTGCCTGTACTGTCCTCTGAAGTTATAGTCTGTTTTCATTCCTAGAATCAGATTTCTGAGATAGTGCTCATTTATAGTTCCACATGATTAAACTGTAATGCAGGGAAAAAGAAGCTTTGGGTTATTAAAATAAGTGTTCCAATAATTGGTTATAAGATATTTCCTCAGAGATAATTCCTTAACTATCCAATAATATCAAGTATTTTGGTCTTTTCCATTTATTAGTCAAAATTTTTACTAACTAACCAACCAACCAATGGGACATCCAGTTGACAGAGAGAGCTAATGTGAAACAGAAGAAAAAAATTAACAAAAAAAGCAACAGAGCCTGATATGAAATAGATTAAATTAAAAAGAAAAAAGTGTCAGAAACTGGCCCCTTTCAAATCACAACTGCAAAATCAAAGGGAAGAGGAAAATAAGAATTATCAGAGTTCTTTACAAAACAACCAGAAGACTTTAGTGGATTTCAAGTTCAATATAAGCCAATAGTGCAATGACACCAATAAAGAGGGAAAATGCTAAGCAATCAAATACGGGGGTGGGAAGAATGATGCAGGAGCTGATATAATGTGTTTCATTAACACAGAAACAAAAATGTATAAAGTTTGATCCACAGGGGAGCATTTATTCAACTTTAAGGCCACAGCTTAAGGGGAATGCTGATAAATTGGAATGTGCCTCTTCATCTTTTAAATGTTACAATTACTAGCCCAAGAGGGAAACTTGAGTCACCTTTGACTTCTACCACCCCTTTCAGTCCTCACATCCAACTGATGAATAATTTTGTTAATATAGTCAACATCTATCAACCCCTGTATCCTGAACACTGAGCCCCATCATCTAAGGCAACGATCCTCAACTGGCGGACAACTTCCCCCCAGGAGAATCTTGAAGGTGGGGCTGCTACTGGTATCTAGTAGGCAGAGGCCAGGGGTGCTGCTGAAGGTCTTACAATGGGCTAAACAGCCCACCTCTCATCAGAAAAATTATCCCACCAAATGTCAACAATGCTGAGGTTAACAAGACTTGATGCGATGCTACAAGGATAAACAAGCTTCATAGTGCTCCTGGCCTCACAGAGCTTCATATCAAATGAGAGTGAATGAAAATGCCAGTGTACTCTATTGGAGATGCATTATTTTCTCAAAAACTAGGGTGTTTGAAAGGGAGAGAGTCCAAGGTAGGTCAGGCAGCACAATGATGCCTTCAAGGACACAGACTCTTTCTACCTTTTCTCCATCACCACTCTTTTTAGCTATACCATCAGGGAAGTAAAAATGGGTGCTGCATCTCCAGGTTTATATCTATGCCGGGTGGAAAAACTCCTTTCATTCAGAAATACAGATCCCCCGAAGAATTCCGCCTACATCTCAGTAGAAGTTTATCACATGGCAAATGAATATTAAAAACTGAAGGTGTTTTTTTTAGTTATTGGTTTGTTACTATCCTGAATAAAATTGAAATCTAATAGTAAGGAATAGAAGAGAATTAAATTGAGATTAACTTGGAGACTGCCACAACACATGAACAAGCCATCAAGATATATAATAATTATAGTGGTATGAAAGAAACACAGCATACTCCCTATAAATATGATGGAAGGTTTCTAATTTAGATGGGTGACTAGGGAAGATTAGCTGAAAAAGTGAAAATGAAGTTGAAACCTGGAAGACAGGTAAACTGCTGGAAAAGTGAATAAAACTGGCTAGGATAAAAGCCAAGTCCTCATTAACCACAACAGAATGTTAAAAGGAAGATACCTCTGATTTTTTTTTTAAGATACAAGATAGAAGTTTAAATATACAATTTAGTAAGGTGACCAGATTTTAACATTGGTAAAGTGGGCCTCCGAAAACCGTATCTTCCCTTCCCGTTCTCCCACGTTCCCTAGCTTGTCGTGCATTCTTTCCAAAAATCGGGACTTTTTTAAAACGCCACGGGACGCGGGACAAATTGTTAAAAATCGGGACTGTCCCGCCAAAAGCGAGACGTCTGGTCACCTTAAATTTAGAAACAAAGAGGCAAAATTATAAGAATCAACGTGAAGAGCTGAAAATTACTGTATCTGGAAGTGTGATTTGTGTGTGGAGAGGACTGGGGCAGAGGATCCCTACAGAACCTTGGCTTTTGGGAAGGAAATTTTAAAGAAGAGAATGACTCCTGAAAATCTCAGTAAAGAATGATTGATTTCAGAATTTAGGTCACTAAGCAGAAGTTTATTCTTAAAATTTTCTGCTATAAAATAGCCGGGCCGACATGGCTCAGTGGTTGAATGTCTACCTATGAAACAGGAGGTTATGGTTTGATTCCCAATCAGGGCATATGCCCGGGTTGTGGGCTCCAGAGCAGGGCATTGCAAGAGGCAGTCGATCGGTGATTCTCTCTCATCACTGATGTTTCCACCTCTCTCTTCCTCTCCCTTCCTCTCTGAAATCAATAAAAAAAAATTTTTTTGACAAAAATATGAACCTTTAGACTTTTAATTTGGGAATGAGGGAAAGAAAGGACGATGAATAAAATCTCTTAGGGCTTTTGAACAGAAACTGTTAGTAAAATGAGTAAGACCAGTTACTAATCAATTAAGTAGACTATACATGGAAATACACTCTTGCATTCTTTTTTTGTAGGTTTCAAAACACAGGCTTGGGCAGTGTCCTAGAATGCATTTCTGCAATGTTCTTTCTTTCTAGTCTTCAGATTTAGCGAGGCTTGTATCAATACATCTGCTAAAAATTGAATAGAATATTACCACAAGATGGCAGCTTTGAACATATTTCAAAATGTCGATTATGAGCATCAAATGCCTCCTGAAATGAACAGTGAAGACATCTGCTATTCCTCATCTGGTTTAAAAATGTTCATATCATCTTTGCAAGCAGAAGAAATGCATTTTTTTTTATTTTTGGGGGGAAAAATAGCTTGTGAGATTAGTAATCATTACATGGCTTCAATTCCCAACGAAATAATAATAACAAAAACACGTATTTCCATATTGACTAGAACTCTCTTGTAGGCATTGTCCTCCTTCATCACAATCACTTATCATCAGGCCCCTCTGGGCCACAACATGAAGAATGAGTGGCATATCACCCGAAAGGTTTCGCATGCAATAGGCAATGCCAGTACCAAAGACACTGATAGTTTGTGACATTGGCGAAGGGGCTAGCCCACTATGGGAATGAGCTCCATTCAGCCACTGACACTACAAGGAATGAAAGTCATGGTTAACTTTTAAATGCACACCTACAGCTTTCAAGGAAAAACAGGCCTAACAGGAGGCTAAAAATAGTAACCATTTGTATTACTGTGAAAATAGTCCAATTTATAGAGTAGTTGCAAGAACATAACGAAATCCCCACATACAATTCACCTGAATTTACCACCTGTCAACATTTTGCACACTTCCTTTGTCACTGTATTTCTCATAAACGCATGTACACGTTACGATTTCTCCTTAACAAGAGCGAAATTAAATAGGAGAGATCATGATCCTTTGCCCCTATTTTCATGGGTCCCCTAAGGAAATGGCGTTCTCTTACATATAACCACGATACAATTGTCACTTTCAAGAAATTTAATATGGATACAATATCACTTTGTAATATATAATCCATATTAAATTGCTCCAGTCGTTCCAATACAGTTCTTTAGAATAATTTTTAAAAGTAACTAATCCAACACTCTGAAAAAGAAATGAAAATAATATGACATAAAAATATCAAAAACCTAAGAGAAACTTACTTAACTCAAATTTAGTAAAGACAATAAACCCCAAAAAAATGGGAAAGGGCAAAGGACTATTGATCAAATTTCCTTTAAAAAAAAAAGAGTCAAAATCTGTTTATGAGAAGCAGTTTATAGGGTCAACTTGGCAATCAAACAGCCCTGGGCTGGCCTCAGGTCTCTCCTGTTATTGGCAATGTCTCACTGACAGGGTTGCATTACTACTTTAAGCTTCAGTTTTCTTATCTATGAAATAAAGGCAGTTCTTATATGGAATTTAAAAAATATTAAAAATAACTGTTTGTGGCAAGTATATCCCCCCAATGCTTGGAATATGGTAAGTGCTTAATACATTTAACTTTCATTCCTAGAATCGTACGAAAATGTAACTCTTTCTAACAGCCTCCTTTACAAAAAACGGTTTGGCAGGAAGGAACTTATGCTCCAAAGTGAAATCTTGTGGCTCCCGATGCCATGTTGCACACCGGTTTCCGACAGAAAGCGCTCATCACACTGCCACCGAGGGGCATGTCACAGCTAATTATCCGTCATCACGCCCTGTTGCATAGGCAGTGCCTCGCCTGCTGCTGCTGGGACCTCCGTGCTGTCTGCCGGTGCGTTTGCACTGCCTCCCGAGTGTCTCCGCTGTGTACGGATCACACAGAATGAAGCCCAGGGGCCAACTGGCAGGCCCGTCTGAGTTGTGGAACATATCTAAGGCCCCTCCTCATTACTTAGTGAATAATGGGAGGGATGTGCGCCGGTTCACACACCCTGGCAGTGTAAACGGTCATCTGCTGCCTCATCTGCTTTCCCGCGTCTGGGGTGCAGGGCCAGATCGGCTGAGGAACTCTGCTAGCACTTATGCAAATAGCTATGGGAGCTCCTGGGTTTGGCAACATTTCCCTTCAGAAGCCTCGTTTGTGGCTGCACCGTCTGCCTCTTTTGTGCTTTCACAGCTCTGTGAGGCAATCTCAAAATAGATCTCTCTCTCTCTTTCCAAGACTCGTGCTGCATTTATGCCCCTTTACCACGGAAAGGCTAAAACTCTTCTCAATATGTTGAATAGGCCCTGATCGGTGACCACAATGTTTCTGTTTAAATTCTTAAAGAACATATATTTAAGATGGAATCAGACTACGTATATCCAAGTTTCCAAATTAAGAGGAAATCCACTTTATTCACTGATTCTCCAATTTGTATTCAAAACACATAAATAAATTATTAAAGCATGGGTAGATTCTGAACAATGAATCCTAACCTATTAGGCATACATGCATAATATTATAATTTTGTCCCATTACAAACTTTAGTCCTTCAAATATACTGCATAATACATACTTTAAAAACACAGAAACAAATTTCGAGGTGGTGAAATGGGGGATATCTGTAATACTGTCAACAATTAAAAAAAATAAGATTTAAAAAATTCGATTCCAAAATCTGAAGTTATATCCCAGTGAATAAATTCACAAAGCAACTATGGGATCTGCAACACTGTATTCTTACTAAAGCACGAGGACAGTTCATCTTGATGTGAATTTTTATGGCATTAATGGGTGAAATTTCTTAATGCTTCCTCCTCTTTTCTCTGCATTAGCCTATACATTTTATTGTGAGACGTCTATAGAAACTAAATTCAAAATTTGCTTAGAAATGAAGGAAAAAATCAAGCACTCTAACCCCGAGGATGGGAAATTCCTGTACCCCAGGCTGTGAAAACCACTGAAAACAGGTGATGTTTACAACAATTTCCTCTAGATGTCAGTATAGTCCCAGGACTTTTAAATCCTAGCGTTCACGGAAAAAAAAAATAAAATAAAAGCACAGTAAATATGTTCATATTATTAACATAAAGTCCATACTATTAGTACATTAGAAGGGGTTTTCTCTTGAAAACTGAGCTAATTTGCTACTGATAATGTTCTTCTGCAGATGACAGGATGGATTTTGTACCAGAAAGAACAAAAGGTGGCTAAGGTGTATTCCTGCAAGCACGCTTCATTTTCCGTATCATTTTTAGCATTGCAAGGACTTACCATTCATTATTGAATATCATAATTTATGTTCTCCTTTACAGGGACATTCATATTTAAAAATTTTTTATCTTCAGTAATTATTGGTATCCATTATGATGGACTCTTGACTTATATCTTTATCATCCACAGTGTAAACCTGTTTAATTAGACTAACAATTTAAAAAGTAAAGCAACAACATACAAAGATTTGAATGAGTGTTTAGCTGATATGTATCACAACCTATGTACTCTATTAGAATATTGGAATCCCCATTCCTTCAGCCATAGAGAATTTTTTCTCTTCTCTTCAAATGAAGTTTCCTTAGTAGTCTGTATATCATCTGGATGTCTCTCAATAATCAAACGAGATAAGTAATGGTCTAGGATCTACGTCACTTTCATAGTAGAAGGTGAAAGTTCATTTATCAAATTTCTCCAGAAAATAAAATTGGAACTCTGCATACTTTTTTTTGAGGCTTTATTTTGCACTTTGTCAAATCATTTCATTTTTTTTCAGTCTTTGCTTAAGGACTTGTCTTCTTTTTAAAGAATATTTTGGGAGATGTCTAAAGCAATTATTTTATAAGTTTAAAATACTGTTTTAGTTTCCTACTTGCTGCTATAACAAACTACCATGAACTTGATGGCTTAAAACAACACAAATTTATCCTCCTACAGCTCTGCAGACAGATGTCCAAAACCGGTTTCTCTGGGCTGGAATTAAAGTGTACGCAGACTGATTCCTCGGGAGACTCTAGGCCAGCTAGCGTTTTCAATCTTTGGGTCGCAACCCCTTTGGGGGTCGAATGACCCTTTCACAGGGGTCACCTAAGTACATCCTGCATATCAGGTATTTACATTACGATCCATAACAGTAGCAGAATTACAGTTATGAAGTAGCAATGAAAATAATTTTATGGTTGGGGGTCACCACAACATGAGGAACTGTATTAAAGGGTCGTGGCATTAGGAAGGTTGAGAAGCACTGCTCTAGGGGGAGATTCCTTCTCCTGGCCTGTTCTAGCCTCTATGGAGCTCAATTCCTTGCATTCCTTGGCTCATGGCCCCCTTCTCCACCTCTGAAGTCAGCAGGACTGTGACTCTCTAATGTTGCCATGTCATATGGCCTTCTGTTCTGTTCCTCAAGTCTCCCTCTGCTTTCCTTGTAGAATACTTGGAATTGCATTTAGGACCAGCCCAGATAATCTATGATAATCTCTCCATCTCAAGATCTTTAACTTAAGCAGGACTGCAAAGTCCATTTTGTCATATAAGGTAACGTTCCAAAGTTCCAAGGATCAGAACCTGGATATCTTTGGGGGCCATTTTCTTACCCCACCACAAATACTTTCTCTGTGTGCCCATATTGAGAAATTGGTTCAGTTATTAGCAATAGAGAAAAATGAAGCTAGTTCCAAATTCTTCATTTTTCTTCATTAAACTGTCATGGAAAGTTTATGTTTAGCCTCTCCTCTGGCAATGATAGGAGATACTAAATCAAGGCTGTAAAACTGACAGAGGAATTCTGCCATGTCTTCATAAATCTTCTATGAAATTTCCTGCTCTCCAGTTATTTTCCCTCCTCTCCACAAAGAATCCCTGTTTTCTGCTATGTTTCAACTCAAACTACTTCTATGATAAACAATTTGGTTTAACCACTTAGCATAAATTTTCAAATTCTTCCCCTTAATCTTAGTTATAGTTTCCCTTTTCTTCGAACGTTCATGTAGTCACAATAGCTTTGTGTGCCATAGCTTTCCCAAGAATGAAGAGGAAACCACTTGCCCTTATAATAATAATACTAGAGGCCCATAGCACAAAAATTTGTGCACTCAGGGGGGTCTCTCAGCCTGGCCTGTGCCCTCTCGAAGTTTGGGACCCCTCAGGGGATGTCCACCTGCTGGCTTAGGCCTGCTCCCCAGGCGAACAAGCCTAAGCTGGCAGTCAGACATCCCTTTGGCAGCCTTGGAGCCCTTGAGGGATGTCCACTTGCCAGCGGGGAGGAGGCCTAAGCTGCAGTTGGACATCCTTAGCACTGCTGAGGAGGTGGGAGAGGCTCCCACCACCACCCCTGTGCTGGCAGCCGTCAGCCTGGTTTGTGGTTGAGCAGAGCTCCCTCTGTGGGAGTGCACTGACACCCAGGGGACAGCTTCTGCATTGAGTGTCTTCTCCCTTGTGGTCAGTATGTGTCATAGTGACCAGTCATTCCCAGTTGTTCTGCTGTTAGAGTCAATTTGCATATTACCCTTTTATTATATAACTAGGGGCCCAGTGCACAAACATTTGTGCACTCGGGGGGTCCTCAGCCCGGCCTGTACCTTCTCGCAGTCTGGGACCCCTCTGGGGATGTCCACATGCTGGCATGCCTGGCCAGCCTGGGTGAGGAGCTGATGGCTGTTTGCAGGCTGGCCAAGCCCCCCAGTGTGGACCCTCACCCCACTGGAGTATGGCCGCATAGGTGAGGGGCTGAGGGCCATTTTCAGGCTGAACACAGTTTCTTCAGGTTTTGGGTTCCCACTGGGGTGCCTGGCCAGCCTGTGTGAGGAGCTGAGGGCCATTTTCAGGCATCCCACAGCTCCCATTGACCCAACATCCCAGCCCAGTGAGGCTGGCTGGAATCAGGTTTCTGGGATTTATTTATCTTCTATAATTGATACACTCTTGCTTTAAGCCGAGGCCTAGGCAGGTAAGGAAACCTCCTGTTTGTTTCAGCTCCGTGGCTTCTATAATTGAAACATTGTTACCATGACTAAAGGCTCAGCCAGCCTAGGCAGGCAGTTGCAACAGAAGCCTCCGGTTTGCTCTAGCTCCGTGGTTGCTGGCCTCCATCTTGGCTGGGTTAATTTGCATACAGCCACTCTAATTGGCTGGGAGGTATGGCTTGGCTGGTGGGCATGGCTTAGGTGTCTTGGGTGATGGTCAATTAGCATATTACTCTTTTATTAGATTAGACAATATCTTTCAAACACAAGAATAGTCACAAGGGGGCACTCTCTGTCCATTGCTCTTTGTAGACAGAGCACTCCTCCCAGGTTTTCGCAACCATCCTAGTAGTTTTCACTACACCCTTCTCTGCTGATAATCCCCACATCTCTCTATGAGCTTTGGTTTCACTGATTTAACTGTGGGCTAGACAAATTCATTTGACTTGCTCTCAAGAACTTCAAATTCTACATATCCAAAATAAAACAATTTCTTTTTCCTACATAAAAATGCCTCATCCTCTGTGATGGTGTGCCTCAGTTACAAGTGCCACCACCACCCCTGAGTCACTGAGGCAGGAACCTGGGGGCTATTCGCTATTCGGATTCCTCCTTTCTCCTCATCTGCCAAGAGGCTACCCCATCTTTACATTTCACCCACACCACCTCTGTTCATTTGTCCTCCAAAATCATTTTCAACTCTCTTCCCCTTTTTACCACTGCCTCGCTGGATTTTTCCAGAACTTAAGAAAGACCTCATATATTTTCATTTTGGGAGACTTTCACTAAATTAACAAGTGGAAAACAAAAAGCTAACTCAGTTATAAACCATAAAGTATGTGTTAAAATACTTAGGTTGACTAATAATCTCAATGTAAGTAACACTGTGCTATTCATGAGACACTTGTGACATGAATTCAGACTTTGTTACAAGAAACACTCATGTGGGAACACAGGTTTAAAATGGTTTGACATTATCTTCTTTCAAACTTGACAGTGTTTGTCAGAGCCTGGATGCATAATCTTATTTGGAGATGATATCAAACATCCCTTTGCGAATGTGCATCCGATACCAAGCGGCTTCCTGGCAACTTCCCTCAGCCTTGCCCCTCCCTCTTGATAGGACCTGCAGCATGATCAGCACACTCTCCTCACCCATCTCAAATCCATCCTCCTCTCAGCCAGCACTGATCCACTAAATCTTAACTCTGACCCTCTCCACTGAAAAGTCAATAAAGCACAGTTTCTGTAGCACAGCATCTGCCCTCTGTGACCAGTCCAGGGCAGCTGTGCCAGCTCATCTTCTGTCTCTTCCTCTCCTACAAACTGCTTGCTTTTCTGAAAACATACACACATACACACACAATGCTTTTTCTTGCTTCTATGCTATTTGTCATGATGTTACCTCTGGTCCACCCTTTCTGCTCCTGACTTGTAGGGTGTCTGCTCTGACAAGAGTCATGACTCAAGGTAGCCTCCCTGGAAAGCCCAGCTAACACGTACCTCTCCTCTAGGGCAGAAGTCCTCTGCTTGGCAATTGGCAGAAGGCATGTTCTTGGCCATTCCCACATTGGCAGCCCCATGACACTGCTGTTCTCTGAGGACAGAAACTACATCTTATTTTTTGTGACCAGAGAGCCTGAAGATTACCTCATACAGGGTTGAAGCAAATAGATGATTATCACATTGGACAAAACTGAGTAAACCTAAAGGAGCAGCTTTTACATCTACTTTCCACCAGGGGGCACTATTTCATTTTAAATAGAGACCACAAAAAAAAAAAAAAATAGGAAGGCTTGCAAGGAAGGTGGTCATCATGTTTTTATACTACACAAATGCACGTGTATGTACGTGTAAGTGTACAGAGTGGAGCCCTCCTCACGGTTACCCATGTATACTAATGCAAAATACAGATGGTCAATTTTGTTATTTTCTTTGTGATCTTTACAAAAACAGAGCTGGGGAAAATATTAAATCACTGGGCAGTTTGTAATCAATACTTCTAAATGGAAGGAGCCTGGTGTCTTTTGCATTTATAGTACTATAACTTAAAGATCCTCGGGAGTAGAGATAACATGAGTTTCCCCTGTTAAGAGGATCCAAGTTCTTCCAAACTAGAGAGACAAGGATGGAAAGTTGGGGGACTTCTAAGTCCAGAGCCCCTTGCTGGGTACAAATTTAACCCTCTGAGATTCATGGTTCCAAGTATAAAAACCAGATAATAATGCTTATCTTCAGATTCTGATGGGAAGATTAAACATTACGCAACCCATAATACAATTAAAATACTGGGCACGGTGGAAAAAAGACTGAGGATGTGGTCCCGATTATTATTAGAGAAAGATGGATCAGGAAACTTATACATGTCATCTGGCCTTAAAGTTTGTTAAAAGATAAACTGAAGCATAGTAAAAATGTTGAGTTTTCAAGTAAAAATCAATTGGTATCAGGGAGCGCCAAACCAGAAATGGTTGGGAGCATTATGCCAGCAGGAACCAGGAAAAAGACTTAAACAAAGAAAGTTCAGAAGCAAAGAATGGAAATCGTTTGGCTGTTTGTGATTGGTGGTCCTGAGTGTTTCGGTTTCGTAACCTTGAGGCATTTACAGGCTTAGGTTTTTGTTTGTTTATACTATCGGCTGCCAAAACAGCAGAGCCACATCAAGCCTCCTCTTTAATTAATGGAGCAAGTTCAAAGACTGCAACGTGCTTTTCTTTCAACTGACTGCTGGGCTGCAATCTATTCCAACCACTTTTTGGATGTGTGAGAACTCACCTAGCCTCGTTCTTCTCAGCTCTAAAGTGGACCTTGCAGCCATCCCTGCTTTGTTGCTTGTTAAGGGGGACTTTGATTTAAAAATGAGCTATTACTTTACTGGTAAGACTGAAACAAAAGTGGCAGAGGTCTAGGTGTGGCAAATTATTTGTCCAAAGCTATATCTATTAACCCTAAAACACGGTCCAAACCTCATATTTCAATTTAGAATGTTGATCCCACTAATGGCTCTGGGTTCAAAAATATCATATTTAGATCTTTCAATGGGGTTTAGAAATTGGACTGGATGTATAGTTTGTCTTTTCACTTAAGGAAGCAAAACCAGTTTTCCTGACCTGTGTATTTACATGACAAATGCAGCCTGAATTCTTATGCAGGTGCTTATCCCATTTGGTTAAAAAAAAAAAATGTTTGATAACAATGCCATTGTTAGCAATAACATTTCATTTGGGAGTTCTGCCCTCCTTAAATAGAGAGTTAGTACTTCTTTCTTAAATACTGAGCAGCCATGGAAGAAGCAGAAGAAAATTGGTGTCTTTAAAATAAAAGCATGATTACCTAGAAAATTTTCCTTTTTTCATCTTACTTGTTAGTCACCGGTGTACATTTGGGCGTTGGCTAGTCTCAGTAAGCAGGCAGCCTACCACTTTCACAAAATCAAGGGGAAGTAAATACTGGAGTAAAGAGTTTCTCCCTCAGTAAGTAGTTAATTCCTAAAATTCCACAATTAAAGGTTCATTCTTTTGACTCAACACCTCTGACCCCGGGTAAACAAGAATAAGGGCAGGTGACTCTTGAAGCCTTTTCAGTTATTTGCATCTAAATATGAGTGACCTTATCCCATCCCTTCTCCCTTAAGCAGGTTTGAAGGTAAAGGTGGAGGAAGCACAAGGCCTCTAAAACCTGGGGGGAGGGGAGGGGGAATTGCCTGGAGTGCACTAATCCCATGATTTTTCAATACCACCAACCATGTTGTGATCTTCATGTTTGTTAAGATATTTACTCGTATTTCACAGGTAAAATGAAGCTCAGAGAGGCCATGTGGCATTAAGTGGTAGAGCTTGAAAATCTGTGTTTCCAAATCGCATATGTCCACAGTTCAGACTGAGATCAAGACGAGACTGACTGTGTCAGTGCCAGGGCCCTGGGCTGGGGGCTGCCCATCCTGTTTCACATGGCCAGGAGGCCGCCAGGTGATGGGCAGTGAAAAGAAAGGGCGCTCTCTCAACCGGGAACTTCTGTTAAAATGGCAGCCCCAACTTCACAGCTCTTAGCCCTACTTCTAGATCTTCCTTCCTCTTCGGTCCGCACATGTTAGGAAGTCTAATTTAATATGTAAGACACTTGAAGACTTGCATTTTAAATTCTGGGCTATCTCCGGGAAGCCATGAGCACTCAGATTATATGATCACTAGGAATGAATGAGTTACAAACATTTCTCCACATCCACAGATTATTTCACATGCCATCCAACTTTTCTTCCCCCGCTCTTAGAAGCATTTACAATGATAAGAGGTGCTATACTGCCATCCTTCACAAAACTAAACCCAGAAGTTAACACTGACTGCTGCTAAGGTTCTTTCACCGTTGCAGCTTGACATAGCGAACAGCATCTATGAAAAGTGATGGCTCTGTCCTGACGTTGTCAGCCTTCCTACCACTGTCCTGTTTGATGGGTGGCAAAACTTATTTCTTCTGGTAAAAGGACAAAAGCGGATTCATCAAAATTCTCTGTAAGCAAACAACGTGTGTGAGTGCAGTGTGAGGCTAGATCTCATATATCCCCTTTAAAAAGCAACCACTTTGTTGAAATTCAACAATGGTACAGGGCCTGCTCAGCAATTGTGAGTCATGGGGCAATTTTCTTGTTTGTCCACAGAATGTGGTTTTCTAATGTGATTTCTTCAGTTGACTAATTAAAATGCATATATATATATATTTTTTTTAAACCCTCTTTCAAGTAGAGAATTTATAGGATGAGGCAACAGTTACATTTATTTGTTCATTGGTTCAATTCATTCAATAAATAACATATCGAAAGCCTACTGTGCTTAAGACACTATGAATTTACAAACATATGGAAGGCATGGGCCTTGGCCCAAGGAGGCTTAAAAGGTAGAAAATCTACATACGAAAAACAACCATGCAAAGCAGTGTACACTAGGCAAGCACCAAAATATCCCTGCTTGCCTAAAGTCCCACCAAGTTATGGTGGGAGTCAAATGTCGACAGGGGTCAGGAGACAACATAAATGAATAAAATGCTTCAGGAAAAGAACACTTTAAAAGGGCCACTGCCATCCCATCTAAGCTCATGGCCCTCATGCAAGCAAAGGGGTTCAGAACAAGCCACCCCAAGATGTGCCCCATTGGTATGTGTATTATTTTGATCAAAAATCGACGGAGACCTTAGAGGCTCAAGACAGAGGTCTGTCCCACCCTCCCCTTACCTGCTAAGAGAATTTAAATTAGGGTCTGGCCCACGATAAGAGTAATCCCTAGAAATGACGAGGGTCATTACTGGACATGTGCTCTTCCTCCAAGTGCCTCCCGCAGCCCCCAGGTTCCTGACTGCATCCCTAGCTCAGAATTCATGTGCAATTCACTTTCCCTTTCTGTCTTGGAACCTCCCGTGTAGGTGGGGTCTCTGACTCTCACATGTAATCGAGGTTCCCATACATATGATTGTAATTAAGTGTGGCCATTTTCTCTTGTTAATCTGTTGCAGGTCTGATTATTAGATTAAGCGAAAGAACCCTGAGGTAGAGGAAAGTTTCTCCCGCCCCACAGTGGGCGGCATGCCAGCAAAGGTAAGGGTTGCTGCCAAGTCAAACACCCGGTTCTCTACCTATGAAGTTCGGGGAAAGCAAAGTGGTGAGAGTCTTTTTTTTTTCTTTTCCAAATTGGGTTTTGCAGGAGAAGATATTTGTGAAACTGATTTCTTGGGCCTAGCGACCCTTGGTTATTTGGTACGAATATCCAGGGGCTTTGCAAATTCTGCTTTAGTCTCTGTTCTCCCTGTCAGGTGTTGCTCTTTTACCTAATTCTATGTCCTTTATGAGCAGCAGGAATATGTTCTCTGGTCTTCACCCCCTGGAAGGTGCACTTGTGAAGGTGCATCTCGCGGCCAGTCACATAAACTAGGGTTCCAAGTCTTGGTTAAGTGATAAAGGTGTATAGGTCCTCCTTTGTCCAGTCACACAACTCTCAGAGTATCTGTCATAAGCAGCCCCAGCCCATAATGGCCCTTTGTTATCTCAACCTTCCGGGTTTGTTAATCCATGAAAAATCTCATTCCAGTAGTGCCTGCCTGATGTCACAAGTCAGCAGGTTTGTGGCTGGAGGCATCTCACAATTCTGTGGGAGATGACAGCGATACATACACGCTTCCTGTCTTGTGCAACAAGTGCCTTTGCTTTCTCTGGTTATTTTCTTGCTTCCTTGTTTAAGCCACGAGAGGCTTCTTAGGCCGAATCCCTACTCATCAAGGCAAGATGATATAATGGAAAAACTTCTAAATTGAAAAGAAAGAAAAAAAATGTTTATGTCTTTCATATTGTTATTAAGATTCCCCTAATAAGATGGAAGAACAGAAATTAAAACAAAAATCGAAGTCCACTCAAGCCAATTCCTACTTGCCTTCAGTCCATTGCAGACATTGTTAAAATGAGGCCATTACAAATACAATTGTCCTGCACTTAAGGAGAAAAATGATAGTAAAATCTTTTAGGGAAAAAAATACACACACAAAACACCTAAAAATGGTATGACCCAAGGACTCGGCTTGTTGGAAGCTCTGAAATGTAGCTGGACAGAAACGTGGGCTAAATCCTGCTCACATACAGCAAGGTTCCGACCAAACTGTTGCCAGCTCCCGAGGAAATTATAGCCTGCAAGTACAAGGCGATTATGAGAAATGCTCCCATTAGATTAGATCATTGAAAAGCACCCTCCTAAAACGGGGACTTCCAAATCAAATAGCCAGAATGAGAGATCTATTTCTAAATAGCGATGAGGGCAAAGCAAAGAGCAAACAGGGAGGGGAGTCACAGGCAGGACTTGTTCTGGCAGAATGGAAATGACCAGGTGGTTACTTTAAAAAGTTGATATAAATAAAATGAACATTGATGGGGTTAAAACAAAGGTTTTAATACAGCACTACAAGGACCCCTGGGCTGTCAAGGGGACCCAAAGCTTTTTTACTCAAGAGTGGCTAAATGATCAGAAATTTCCAGGACTCCCTGTTATGAGAATTCATAAACTCTGGTACCAAAACCCAGTTGTGAAGCTCTAACTAAAAATAGATGAAAAGACTATCAAAATGTTAATATTGATAAGATTGTGAAATGGGAATTTTAAAATGAAGACTGTGAGCCCTCTGTTTGTGACTGTCTGTAGGTTTGTATGTGTTGTGTGGCATTTTCTCCCTTAAAAAGACATTGTTAATTTATAAAAGAGCTCTATGAAATTCGCTTAAACAAACGAGTGCTTATGTGGCCAATTCCCCAAAAAATATAACAGAAACTAACCCAAGTGTTTTTCAGAACCACATGACCTGGGAAAATATTTGATCTTAAAGCTTGTTTGAGTTGAGTTTGGTTAAACAGAATCATCGGCATTTAAACTAATAAAAGCGAAATATTAAAATTGACTGTTTCTTCGGGACACCAACAGCCAATCAGAACAATGGTATGCAAATTAGCCCAGCCAAGATGGCGGAGGCTGGGGCAGCAACGGAGCGATCGCGCTGGGGCACGCCAGGGCGGAGGCCTGGCTTCCATCCTGGCGGGCTCCGGTGGACAGTTCCAGGCAGTGGCTGGCGGCTGTAGGGCCGGGGGGCCGCCCAGGCCTCCCGGCCCTGCAGCCGGGGCGGCAAAGGAGCGATCGTGCCGGGGCAAGCGAGGGCGGAGGCCTGGCTTCCGCCCTCGCTGCTCTGGCAGTCGGTTCTGGGCAGTGGCGGGCGGCTGTAGGGCCGGGGGGCGGCCCAGGCCCCCGGTTCTGTGGCCATGGCTGGCAATAGAGAGATGGGGCTGGAAATAGAGAGATCGTGCCAGTGGTTGGTTCTGGGCGGTGTGGGAGCCTGCCCCGCCCTGAGGCTGGGGCTGGCAATAGAGCAATGGTGCCTGCGGTGGTTCCAGAAGGCGGTGAGCAGCCGCAAGGCCGGAGTTGGCAGCCAGGCCTGGCCCTGTGAGGCCTGGGAATAGAGCAATTGGGCCCACACGACCTCAGAGACTCAGTGGCGGAGGCTTGAATGGGGTATACCCTCGGGGTCATGCCTGAGCATCCTCCGCCCCTGCCAGAGTGTCTGCCACAGGTCCAGCCACCTGGCTCCACCCTGGAGGCCTCCGTGGGGCGTGTGCGAGTGTGTGCCTGGCTCCACCCCTGGTGTGTCCGCTCAGCAGCAAGGCCCCCCCAAGGGACCATGCACCAGCGTCCACCCCCTGGCCTGCCACCCAGCTCTGCACCAGGTGTGCCCCCTCAGTAGTGGAGGCCCACCAGGTATGTGCAATGGTAGGCCATCCGGCTGGAAACATCCACGCCTACACTCTCCAGCCATCCCACCCCCCAGTGCACGAACCCTGAGGGGCCTGTGGCCAGCCTGAAAACAGCCCTCAGCCCCTCACCCAGGCTGGCCATGCATGCCAGCAGGTGGACATCCCCCCCAGGGGTCCCAGACTGTGAGAGGGCACAGGCCAGGATGAAGGACCCCTTCTTACCTTCGCCGAGTGCACAAATTTTTGTGCACCGGGCCCTTAGTTAAATATAATACTGTTAGTCTAGGTGGGTTTATTAGCCAAGTAAGTTCATGCTGTCTCTGTTGCAAAATTGTCAGCAAGAAAAATAACTCAGTATGATGAAATTCCAAGAGTAATGTAAATGTAATTGTTAAGAGCAAGTAAATTCAATAAAAATAACTAGGATAAAAAGTTTATTTTTTAAGTAAACTCTTCAGCAATAATTATATTGTACATGTACTTCAAGATGGTTTCTGAAATATCTATGGTAACTTGAAACTTTAAAGTTTTGCTAATTAAATTACATGATGGATAGTCATCAACTATTTAGGTCATTTGCAAATAAGATAAAATAAATAAACATTAATTACTGCACATAGGTTTATCTATTTGTTGCTTCTTATTATAGAGGAACTAAAGATATTTGGGTCTATTAGTAAGCATGTCTTGTTCCACATTGGAAAAAATTGTGCTGTGAGGAAATATATATTTCTAGAAATTATGAAATGTGTTCATAAACTTATCACTCTAAAGAATACTGGTATAACAGACAGTTCATAAATGCTTACTTCTTAGTCTCAATTAGAAATTAAGGAGTTTAAAGCATTCTATTATATATAATTAAAACTATAAAAATTAGTAACAATAGGAAAACAACTACATATACAAGTAAATAGAATGTTTTGGCTTAAAAAACAGGTATGAGACATGGAGACATGTTTTTGTTAAAGAAAATGAAGTAATTTTGTCCTAATTATTTCTGAATGGGTAAGAGACGAGGTAAAAGGGACACTGAAAATTTATGAAAAATAAATCTTGAGAAAGAAACTTTATGTGATCAAGCTGAATTCAAAGATCGAAATAAGTATAATCAAGTAAGTGAATTTAAATATCAAATAGAAGCTGATACAAAATTAGAATTTGGTTCTTTCTATGCTAAAAGGACAAAGTTTTCTTGGACTACTGGTCTCCTTAATTAAGAAAACAATCTCCTCCATAGTAAGAACTAAGTTTTGCTAAGGACTATGTGAACTTATATATTTTTGAAATCATTTATTGTCACTTTGGTTAAATTGATAATTAGAATTCTTTCATAATGACTTACGATCTTATTTAGTCCAATGTCCAAACCTCTTAGATATACCAGTATTGTGACAAATTTTGCAAAATTCAAATTACAAATAGGCTCTTGACCTAGGGACAACTTAAGGGCCCCTGGAACACATCAGAAGATTTGTTTCCTCTCCTAGAAGTTTTAAGCTAATCAGGTTTGTGTAGTATGTTAAGTTGCTTGGGAAGCATGAAAAATAAGTGATAATAAATTTGTAGGGTATATTGTGTGGGTAAACAATAGATGTAATTCAAACAAACAGAGCCATTTGGTTGTTCCAGCTCCCCATAAATGCCTGTTCTTTTTGTGTGTGTGTTTTCATTTCTTCATTCACTCTAGTACATTTAAACAGGACTCTAACCTCCATTTAGAAAGTTATCAATATATTCTTATTGTACATATATTTTCTGGGTGGGTTGTCACTTCCCCTCCTGCAAAAGCTGATGCCCTTATGATGGCAAAAAAAATTGTTAAAAAAATTTTAAGACTTCTGGGGGTATAACTTTGATCACAATTTCCAGTGATCAAAGCACCCACTTCATTGAACAAATCATACAAGTCTTGACAAAGAACCTTTAAAACCTCTTGGAATTGCTACTGTCTCTATCACCCTGAAACTTCAGGAAAGATTGATTGAGAGAGAAAAAATGAAAACTAGATTCAAGCAGAATAAGTTTTGATTACACAGGACTGAATGTTCTGATGGAATGATTAAAATTTGTATGACCTTTTGTTTGTAACATTGCCTGTTCTTTTTGTTTGTTTGTTTTCCTGTTAATAAAAAATTGTTTTTTCCCTTAGACTAGCTAGGACTTAGACTATTTGGTAAATTATGCTTTGTAAGCAGAAGTGAAAACATTTATCTTTTTCTCCCTACCTTATCCTTCCAGAATTGGGAACTTTTTAGTATTCTTATTTTTATGGCAATATAGTTATTTACATAATTTAAATAAAAATCTGTTTTCCTTCTCACAGGATACAATTGGAAACAGGTTATTTATCAAGGTTTTGACTGAAATGTCATAGACTCAGATAACTTTAAGGAATTAAGATTGACTTACGGAAGCCAATAAAATCATTGGAAATATCTACCTATTAACTTGCTCACAGATTCCCCATCAGTCTTAGCAGTTGAATAAAGAAGATCACTTTCTGGTAGTTGCAGAAACCTCAAGATATTTGGGGGAGCCTCGTGAAGAGAGGAACTCACCAAAATTTGTAGATATTGCAGGCAACTTCTGATAGCAGATACTTGCCTTGGATTTTTGGCCTTGAGAGGCCTTTGAAGTCCAATCTGAAGATTTCTAATGAAAAAGATCTAGCAAAGCAGATTTACACAAGGCTTTATGGTTAATTATTATTCTTGTGAGACACATACAAAGAAACAGACCAAGTTTATTGAAACCAGACTTATATTGCAAGTAAATCAAGTCTTAATTTGGCTATCTTTTTATAAAAAAGGGTTATTTTAGAGAGAAAGATTTGCAATAGAAACTATAATACACCTTTGTGGGTATTAGATTCTAATGCTGTTCATTGTCTGTTGAGTTGTTTTTGTTTGTTTTTTTACTTCTTCTAGTTTCCTCCAATATCTGCCTATGATTCTCCAAGGCAATATTTCCAATTTCCCCCCCATTCTTTGACTTGGAATTATTGAAAACTAATACTGCCCTTTTCCCAAGGTCATGTAATAAAGTAAAGGTGGACCACTTGATATAAACTTCAGAGAAATCACCACCACAGCTCATACATGGACATCTCCAGCAGAAAGATTATAGGAGGCTTGACTTGGGGTAGTGAACACACAATACAATAGACAGATGTTGCAGTATAGGATTGTACACCTGAAACCTATATAATTTTACTAACCAATGTCACTCCAATAAATTCAATAAAAAAGTAGAAAGGATAAAGCAAGATCACCAGATACATTCAAGTTGCAGACTGCAGACCAGGGGAGTCCATCAGACTGTCACTGCCTATACTCCATCTGAAGATGCTTCAAGACTGACATCTAGACATTGTCTTGACTGCCTGCCTTCAGAACTCAGAGACCGAGATTATAGTCTGCTCCAATCATTAACCTTTTTCTTTTGTTCCCATAGTGATGCCTCTTATTAAATACCTGATTGCTTATACCATAGGCTTCACTTTGAGAGCCCACCAGCATCACTGCCTCCTAAAATGAGACTCAACTGAGCTAAACTTTCTCAAGACTGTGATATAAAACAATCTAATCTATCAATCCCACTTTTGGAATGGGAAACGTCCAGAGAGGCTTCAGAAGAGCCACCCCAGGATGAACCACGGTGGTATGTGGATTATTTTGAACTAAAGGCAACCTAGACCCTGGGGCTCAAGAAAAACTTTTGTTCCTCTTAACTCTCCAGAGGAATTTTAATTAGGGGCTTTGCCCATAGTAAGAGCTTATCAGAGACAACCTATCAATATGGCAGGAGAAGAACTACTGATTACTGAGCGTGCACTCTCCCTGCAATTACCTTCTGAAGCCTCAGGGTTCCCTACCTCATCCTCGGCTCAGGATGTCAGGGAGACCTCACTACTTTCCTTTCTGCCTTTGAACCTTGCATGTATGTGGGGTCTCTGACTCCCTCATGTATGCAGTGTTCCCTTACACATGTATATAATTAAATTTGATTGTTTTTTTTTTGTTAATATACCTCATGTCTATTTGATTATTAGACTAGTAGAAAGGACCTTGGAGTAGAGAAAAGTATCTTCTTCCCACAAGGCAAAATTATTACTTAATTTATATGTATATACAATTAAATATATATATATGTATATGTGTATATATATACCATTCTCTGTCATTTTATTTTCTTCTAGTGTCATCTTTAATTCCTACTTACTATTCCATTGCTTTTGCAATTTTGATGAAACCAGTTCTCTTTGGGTAGATAGTTGGGATGTTTTCAGTTTTCCCTCTATAAAGTACAAATTTTAATGGATTCAACCAAAAGAGAAGATCCAGTGTAAACTGCTTAAACAACATAGAGGCTCATATGGATCATGGAGGCTCATGTAACAGGTTAAAATCCAGAGGTGGAGCATGGGTTCAATCAGAACTAAGGCTCCATTTTTCTGAGATCCTTTGGCCCTGCTTTTCTCAAAAGGTCTGCTTACTGGTGGGAAAAAAAGGACAATAACGATTCTGGGGGTCACAAACGCAGGGACATCTAGAAGGACAGAAACCAGCTCTTCTAGTGCCTCAGCAAATGTCCTCTTGTGTCTCATATCCCATTTGTGAAGGACTTTCTGTGAGGTAGGAAACCCATCAATAGGTTAGAATAGGCCAGTGTTTTGGACTTGTTTTGTGTGTGTCTTTTTTTATGTAAAGCCAAATTGCCAACCAGAATTGCTATATCAATATATATTCTTTCTGATAGCATATATGTCTCTTGAATATTTTTTTCTCAGTCTATGACTTGTCTTTTCAATCTCCCACATTTATGTTTTATTATTATTATTAATATTAATATTTTACTCTACGACCTTTAAAAACCCCTTTTTAAAAGTGGCATATCAAATGAAAATTTTGACTGAAAGTTAAATTTCTCATTATGGCATTTAAAGATGCCCATAGTTCAGCCTGACCTATGTTTCTAAAAAGCTGTAGTGTATTTCCACAATGGAATTCTATGCTGCTGTAAAAAGGAAAGAACTCTTACCATTTGCAATAACATGGATGGGTCTGGAGAGTATTACAATAAGTGAAATAAGCCAGTCAGAGAAAGATAAGTATCACATGATCTCACTCATAAGTGGAATCTACTGAACAAAATAAACAGATGAACAAAGTATATCCCGAGACATCTAAGCATGGAACAGACATTTGAACCTCAGAGAGAAGGTGGGGCGATGGTGGATGGATGGGTGGGAAGAGAACAAAGAACTTGTATGCATATATGCATAACCCATGGACACAGACAATAGGGTGGTGAAAATACATAAAAATTAATAGAAAATTTTAAAAAAGACATATAAAGGACTGTTATATATTATACAACGAACTCTTAACACGACAATAAGAAAACAAGCTACCCTATTAAAAAGTAAGTGAAAGACTTTAACAGATACCTAACCAAAGAAGATATATGAATGGCAAGTAAATATATTAAAAGATGTACAACATCATATGTCATTAGGAAATTGAAAATTAAAATAACAATATGTTACTACATACCTATTACAATGGCCAAGTTCAAAACACTGACAACATCAAATGCTGGAGAGGATATGAACGATTAGATCACATTTATTGCTGATGGGAATGAGAAATGATGTAGCCACTTTGGAGAACAGTCTAGAAGTCTCTTACAAAACTAAACATGGCCTGCCTTTCGATCTCGATATCATCTTCCTTGAACCTGCACACAGATGTTTATGTCAGTTTTATTCATAAGTCCCAAAATCTGGATGCAACAAAGATGCCCTTCAGAAGGTGAATGTATAAATAAACTATGGCACATCCAGACAATGGAATATTATTCAATATTAAAAAGAAATGAGCTGGCAAAGCACAAAAAGGCATGGGGGAAACTTAAGTACATAATACTAACTGAAAGAAGCCAATCTGAAAATGCTACATACCCTATGACTCCAACTATATGAAATTCTGGAAAAAATATGGAGACAGTAAAACATGTAGCGGCTGCCAGGGGTTTGCGGGTTGAGAGGAATGAGTACGCGGAGCACCGAGGGGTTTTAGAGCAGTGAAAACACTCTATGGTAAACACATGTCATTATATGTTTGTCAAAATCCACGGACAGTAAAACACCGAGAGCGAACCCTAATGTCAACTGTGACTTGGTCTGACAGTGATGTGTGCATGTGGGTTCATCAGTTGGAACAAATACACTGCTCTAGTGGGTTGATAATGGGGAAGGTTGTCCATGGGTGGTGACAGGAATATATGGGAACTCTCTGCTCAATTTTGCTGTGAATTTAAAACTTCTTTAACAAATAAAAAGTTATATATACAGGGTGGGGCAAAAGTAGGTTTACAGTTGTTCATATGGAAAATAATACAATAAATTGTGTTTCGCCTATTCTTGCCCCACCCTCTACATACAGCTTTTGGCAAAAGAAAGTAGCCCACAAATTAGAACATTAAACATGCAGTATTATTGAGGAAGAACTGAAAATAAATGAAGCTGCTGAAAGAGACAGGGAGAAAGCTATTCTAACTATCCAGACAAGAAGTAAAAACAATTTGGAGTAGGATGGTGTCAATAGAGTACAACAGGCTGCACAGGGGAAGCAGAAGAGACAATGACATTTAACATGCTGACCTGTCTGGGGCAAGCTCCCACGGAATATTTATGGAATTTAAAGGAAACTGGAGCCGAATCCTTAATTTTCCATTGGTGAGAAGTCTTTTGGAGCTAACCCATGTCTACCCTCCCTTCCTCAGAGCCTACATTTTATTTATATTTCCAGTCAAGCATACTGAATTATTTAGTGTATCCTAAACAATGCCACGTTTTTTTCAGACCTCCATGCCCTGCACCATCTGTTCCCCAAGACTGAACTACCTGCCCTGACTGATCAAGGTGAAAATATCAAGTGTTTGGCTGTGTGACCTTAGGCAAGTTAATTCCCTTTTTGAGTCTCATGTTCTTAACCCATACACTTGAGTAATAAATAGAAATATACACCTTATAGTATCAGTGATGTAATTAAGAGAACACATCCAGCCGAGTGCCAGGAACATATTCAATGCGCAATATTTTTTTCTTCCTTCCCAGTGACCCTTAAAACAATACATACACCCACACGCAGGCTGCTGCTGGCACCCTCATTTATTCTACCCAGCTCCTTTTAACACCCTGCTCTCGTGTGACAGACATCTGCAATTCCAGCTCCTTTTAACACCCTGCTCTCGTGTGACAGACCCCTGCAATTCTTCTTATGTTCAGCAAGTTACAAGCAGGCTGAGAGAAGAGTGGCCTAACCACTATCATGAGCACAGTGACTATTCATTTCCCTTCCTGTGCTACAGTGAAAGCAAAATGGAGGTTTTGTAGCCTCATGCTAACATAATGAAGTTCATTTTCCTATGCCCTTGGGCAAAAATTTAGCATGTGCATCACTGCAGTAGTTTTGACATTAAAATAACATTGATTTGGCGCCAGCTGGTTTGGCTCAGTGGATAGAGTGTTGGCCTATGGACTGAAGGGTCCCAGTTTCAATTCTAGGGAAGGGCACATGCTCAGGTTGAGGGCACAATCCCCAGTAAGGGGCGTGCAGAAGGCAGCCAATCAATGATTCTCTGTCATCACTGATGTTTCTCTCTCTCTCTCTCTCTCTCTCTCTCTCTCTCTCTCTCTCTCCCCCTTCCTCTCTGAAATCAATAAAAAATAATCTATTTTAAAAATTATCTCCTTTAAAAAAATAACATTGATTTGGCTATTCTAATTCTGAGCACCTTTGAGAGTGTCCTTTAAAAAAATAGATATGTCTGATCAGTTTACAAATAGACTTAGGTGTGTATACATGGAAAGCTCAAAGTTATTGTAAAAATAAAATGGTTGAGCATCTATTACTAGCTACATGTTTAATCACAGTTTATGTTATGATGCTTTCATGAGGTCATTTTATTAGACAATGAGCAGCAAACCTTTCTGGGTCAGGACAGGATAAGCAACACTAAGGACTCTTTCTTCCTTTCTCAAGATATCCTAAGGAAGATTGCACTCAGGATGTAGAAAGTTACAAAAATACTTTTTGGGGGATTTCCTGAAGGTGGTTGAGAACTAATTTTATGTTGAAAAGCAGCAGCATTTGGCATAGGAGTACAGGAGCAACAGGATATAATGCTATAAGCAAGAGCACATGCACCTTCAATAGCACTAAATATGGGCAATGGGACAAAGACCATTGTTCCACCTTCCCAATTCCATCTGCTCTAAAGGTAATTTGAGATATTTTATGTATAATACCTGCAGGCATCAAAGACAATAAAACAAAGTTGGAAAATAGAAGATTATTCAAAATGTAATTGCTCCAATATTTTGGTCATATTCCTAACATTCACATTTAATCCCCAGTTCTTTAAATATTTACTCACACCATTGCCTGTTCCATTTCACTTATTGCTATTTAACTTTTTAATAAATAAATCATGTTTCAAAAAAATGCTATTAGCACCATAGTGAATCATTTTTAGTCCATCAATATAAGAATGATCAGAAATTATGTATAAATGATCCGATGGTTTTGGTGCTATGTTACAGGAATGCTTTTGGGGAAAAAAAAAAAAAGAACTTTTCCCTTCTATAGTTATTCTGCTAAATTAAAGTGAGATGATTCAAATTTCTCTATGCATGTATGGGGTTGAGAGGCAGCTCTGGATCTGTGGTAGGTCAGGGGTGGGGAACTTACAGCCCACAGGCCATACAGGCCCCAGAAATCATTTGCATCTGGCCCTGCCAAGGCATTAGGGGAGAGTTAATTAAACGTCTGACCAAATACAGCAGACTAGATTTTAAGTCAATAATTTTGCATGGCCCGCGAATGCTGTTATGAATATCCAAATGGCCCTTGGCAGAAAAAAAGGTTCCCGACCCCTGCAGCAGGTGGTCTATTTCTGAGGTTGAACTTTGACTTGATGTAAGTACATCTGCGGCTCCAAGTGTAGAGACAAGCTCTGTGCAGTGCCAGAGCTTTAGACCCACAGCAGCTGATCTGACCTCCCAGACTCCTCATTAAGGGAATGAAATTACCCTCCTAAGGAGTGCCCATCTAGACACCTCCAAGGTTAGAGCCTGAGAAGAGGCGATTCCCCTATGAACACCCACTAGAGCTCTCCGTCTCACATCTATTTTCCTGTTTGAATAAACCATTCCTGGCAGGTGACTGGCCCAACAGTGACCCAGGCCCCACGAGTCCATGTAAAGGCACTGTATTATGATTCCGGCACATTCTTATAACTACAGCTGAAATCAGCACACCGGTAGTTTTACTCATTCAGGTGGCAGAGCGCCTGGAAGTCATGGATATTTTAGGACACGCCACAGAACATTTATCCATGCTTAAAATAAACAAGTAGATTGTTTTATTCTAAATGAGTTGTGTGGGTGGGGCACAAAAATAACCTTCCTCCCACCTTCTAAGTTCCTCAAGCTTGGCTAATAGTCAAGTTAACATGAGACAGATTAACAGAAGAAAATGTCCTAAATTTATTACATGTACATGTGGGCATACTATCAGAATATGAGTCCCAAAGACACACTGGGCAGTTGAAAATTATATGCCATTAGGGGCAAAGGAGACCGGATGGGGGTGGAGGAGATTTCAAAAAGAAATTTACAGGTAAAGGAGAAAGAACAAACAGAACAAAGTGGTAAAAAAATTCTTACTGGGCCACCCACAGACAATGGGACACAGAATGAAATTCACAAACAAGCTGTGCTAGATTTCTCCCTGGCATATTTAGTTTATGTTATGATGCTTAAGTGATGTTCTCTTCCTTTCAGCAAGTTTTTCTATCTGAATTCCTTGAGGCAGGTAAGGTGTGTGTGTGTGTGTGTGTGTGTGTGTGTGCGCGCATGTGTGCATGTGTGTGTGTAAGGTTCTTTCTGAATCTTTTGTTTTTTAAAGACTGGCTTGAAATTAAAGCCCCACGAAGCATATTTTGGGGTGGAAAATTTTGATCCCCCTCAGTTTCAGCCTCACACTGGGTGTGTGGTGGCAGACATTAAAGGTTTCAAAAAATTTATGCGAGAAAGTTTAAATTTAAGAAACATCTATACTGTATTAATTTACTGTATTATTTCCCTAAGTATAAGAATGACTTGACTCATTGTAGAATTTTACTTTGTCATGCAACACAAGTTTTGCATCTTTCTCAGCCTCAAAGTTAGGCCAAAAATCCACTACCCAATTGAGCCTAGTTCTTCCGTTTAGCATCTATATAATAAAAGCCTAAGCGACCATTACAGTGGAACCACCAGGATGACCAGTCGTTATGATGTGCACAGACCACGGCGGGGGAGGGGGGGGCGGGCAGACGCTCAATGCAGGAGTTGCCCCCTGGTGGTCAGTGGGCTCCCACAAGGAGAGTGCCGGTCAGCCAGAAGACGGGCTCATTGCCTGGTGAGTGCAGGGGCGGTGGTGGGAGCCTCTCCCACCTTTGTAGAAGTGCTAAGGAATAGTGAGCAGAGCAGTAAGGAGTGAGGGGTCCCAGATGCAAGAGGGTGTAGGCCAGGCTGAGGGAGCCCTCTTCCAGGGCATGTGCACCAGGCCACCAGTTGATAAAATAAAGTTCTAACATCCTATTTAGAGCCAGTACACAATGGTACCAATACAGAAAATGGGTGGTAATTTAGGATGACAGAAACTTCTAAGTCTGGAGACACAGAGCCTCTTCCCTTGAGTTCGTTTTAAACCACAGAGCTTGACTGGGTTTTGAAGTAAACCTGTGTCAGAGTGAATCAGTTGGATGATTCATTCTGATTATTTGCGTGATAATTTATTGATTCTGATAATCAATTTCTAGAACTGGTGCTGCTGTTATTGTTATTATTATTGGGACAAAGTATATTCTTCTCCATTAATGAGTTCATTTTTAAATGAATCTAGATTCCCTTCCCTTCAAAGATCTTTTAGAAATACTAACTATGTGATTAAGCATGATTAAGCAGCAGCATCGCACTGCTCTTTAGATCTCCTTAATGAGGTATATTTCAGCTCTTACCAATAGAATAAGATCACTTCATAAGTATCCTCTGTCTTCAATAAGACTCTTTAAGAAGATTGTTTAAAAGGGCTCTTGAACTACTCATTTCATTGAAAAAAAAAAGGTATAGCTGCACCTCATTTTTTAGGTATGAGCTAAATGAGGAATATCATGAACCAAATTTGGGACAATATCATCTTCTTGTCAGGCAAATTAGCTTTATGGTTGGTTCATCTTCTCACAAAATCTGTGGAGAAAGACCAGATTGCTTTTACTTCAAGACTGGCATTGGTCTTTTTTTAAATTATTGCAAACACATGGATAATCGCTGTAACTACTTCCTGCCCCCCCCCTCTCTTATTGGGAAGCTGAGCTTCTCCCAGGTCACTGCCCTCTCTCTGGCCACTCTGGCCTCACACATTCGTGGAGGAGGAGAGTGTGCCACATGGTCACTGCTGGGCTTGCAAAGTTTCCTCCAAGTGTGGTCCATGAGCACCTGCTTCAAAATCAGTTAAGGGGGCTCGCCGAAAACGTCGACTATTAAATTCAACCCAATATCTACTGAGTCACAGCCTCAGGGTGGTGCCCAGAAATCTACATTAGGCAAGGTTCTGACATAAATCTCATAAGTATTCACTTGAGAACAAGAGAGAAAAAAAGTAGAACGATATTACAACCCAGAGGTATCCTAGTTCTCTAAATATGGCGACTAGTGGTCCTTAGGAGACTGACTTGCTCTGAAAAGAAATTTAAATGAAAAAGGTTTATATTTCCTTCTGTGGATTTAGAAATTAACTCAATAGAAACCATGTCTTCACAATAGATTTAAATCTAGCATTTTGATTACTGGTCTATTTGAGTTTTACGACTTTTATGCTCCTATTTAAAACTGACATCAATTTGACTGCAGAAAAAAAAAAATTCATGAAAGCACTTAATGTCCAAACATATCATTCAACCAGTTGGGTGACAGTATAGGCAACAGGAACATCTGGGAACCAAGCTTTGTTATAAGTCAAATTTTAAATGTGTTGCCATTGGCATCAAGGAACCGGTTCTATGCTCCTCTAGGAGGCATGAGAAAAAATGTGAGTAGAAAGGATGCCTTAGTGGTGGTAAAGGATTCAATGCATGCTTTATAGCTCTCGGTATAATTACTTGATTATTTGCAGGGAGTTAGATTGCCTTCGCTTAGCAACCATTTTTCTCCTGTGGTCATTTTCATGTTAACATGCAGCTGGTTAAATATTTAACAACCAGTAAAAAATAAACACTTGATACAGTGAGATTGTAGCCCAACTGAATTAGAGAGAGGGCAGGAGGGAATGAAAAAGGTGATGAATGGACTGGACAACTCATTTGACACTTGGCCAAAGAATCTGGCCTCTAGCCCCACATCTGAAACAGCACCACGTTTAAAGGCAGCTGAAGGAGATGGAAGAAACACTGGACTACAGGACAAGACACCACCAGACTCTTAATTCTATTCTTTTACTGTTTGTGCGATTGGATATATATTTTAAATATATTTTTATTGATTTTAGAGAGGAAGGAAGAGGGAGAACGAGATAGAAACATCAACGATGAGAGGCCTGGAGATCGAGTCCACAACCAGGGCGTGTGCCTGACCGGGAGTCAAATCATGAACTCCAGATTCATAGGTCCATGCTCAACCACGGAGTCAAACTAGCTGGGCTGGATAAATATTTAAGTCTCTACCTCACTATTTCCTATCCTATAAAACAAAGGAATTAAACTGAAGTATCTCAAGGATTTCTTTAACTTGTAACATTCTAGTACTAAATATAGAAAATGTTATCCAACTTCGGAAAAAAGCCAAATACATCATGTGATTAAATTAATTTTTAATTGTAGTTTACTTGTAGTATGGAGCAGTGTTTCAGAACTTTTTATGATTGAAAGCTCTTTTTTTAAAGAAAATCCTATGCATACTTTTTTAGTTTGGTTATAGATTGATTAAAAACAATATTAAATTTTAACACACATCCAGAAATACACTTAAATTTTTATTTTATTAATCATAGAAGCATCTGAATAATCCTGAAAAACAGCATCCATGGACATAAAATAGAAATGATTCAATGTAAAAGTAATTCCAAGTTTATATAAAGCTTCTTGGATCCCTTGCAGCAACTCCAAAAATAATTCCAAAAATATTTGGGGAACTACTAAAATAGAATATGAACAGATAAACTTGAGCATCCTGAAATAAGCAAGCTAGGTCTTCTTAATCTAAATGAGATGTCAAAAGCTGGAAACCTCTTACACATAATGGTCAGGGAAGACTTTCAGAGGAGGTGATATTTTATGCTGAAATTAAAGAACAGAAAGAACTAGACACACGGAACTAGGGGAAAAGCATGCAGAAGAGAGGCTGTGCTTCTGAAACAGACTCTGCTGCACTAGCAATGGGACAAGCAGGTGGCATGATTTTAGAGAGATTAGATGAGGGTGTACAGCAGATTCTTATAGTTTATCACAGTGTATGGATTAAGACTAAGTAGAGGAGAAATGAAAACTTTTAAGCAAGGTAGTGACATAATGCAGCTACATTTTGAGAAAAAAATCACTTCTGCTACATGGGTTAATGGAAGGAATGGGGAGAGAGAGAAAATGAAAAGGCAACTAAAGAGACTCATGCAGAAGTCCAAGTAAAAGATGATGATGGTCTGCAACAAAGGCGAAGACAGTCAAGATAGAAAGAAGTGGAAGAATGTGAGAATATTTGGAATTAACAAGGCCTGATGATGTGATGAATACTTGAGATAAGAGAAACTGGGCAACCAGAAATTACTCCTAGTTTTCTGTGTCTGTTACTGGGCAATGGATAATCTTTTTGAGATGTGGAAGATTGTAAAGGAGGAAATTAGTGGAGTTAAGGAAAATACATGAATTACACTCTACAGTTTTCTAATAAATTGTTCATGCAACTTATTACTAGGGATAAAAGACGATGAGCAGGAAACATTAGGAGAATTTAACTGAGTGTAATATCTAATCTAATAAAAGAGTAATATTGAAATTGACCGTTTCTTTGGGACGCCTAAGCCATGCCCACCAGCCAATCAGAGCGGCTGTATGCAAATTAACCAAGCCAAGATGGAAGCCGGCAGTCACAGAACTGGAGTAAACAGCAGGCTTCCGTTGCACCAGGAGTAAACTGTCTGCTGGCCGGCTGTGCCTCTCTGTGCTCAAGGTGACAACAGTTGCAACACTGTTTCAATTATAGAAGCCTCGGAGATGAAGCAAACAGGAGGCTTCCGTTGCAACAGCAATGGAGGAAACTGCCTGCCTGGGCTGGCTGAGCCTCTAACTAAGGCAACATTCTTTCAATTATAGAAGCCACAGAGCTGAAGCCAACAGGAGGCTTCATTACCTGCCTAGGCCTCAGCTTAAAGCAACAGCATCAATTATAGAAGATAAATAAACCCCAGAAACCTGCTTCTGGCCAGGCTTGCTGGGACATTGGATCAATGGGAGCTGTGGGCAGCCTAAAATCCTGAAAACAGCCCTCAGACCCACACCCAAGCTGGCCAGGTACCCCAGTAGGGACCCAAAACCTGAAGGGACTGTAGGCAGCCTGAAAGCCTGAAAATGGCCCTCAGCCCGTCACCCAGGCTGGCCACACCCCAATGGAGTGAGGGTCTCCACTGGGGGGCTTGGCCAGCCTGCAAACAGCCATTAGCCCCTCACCCAGGCTGACCAGGCACGCCAGCAGGTGGAAATCCCCAGAGCGGTCCCAGACTGCTAGAGGGCACAGGCCAGGCTGAGAGACCTCCTGAGTGCACAAATTTTTGTGCACCGGGCCCGTAATATACTATATTCAGGTTAAAGGTATCCTAATAGGTCTGTAAGATTACAATTACCTTGGACATGTAAGCCTTTTAGTGCAAACCCTCTTCCCACAGTTTATGAACAGACCTTCAACCTTAACTGTCCATACTGGCTTGATTCTTGTCTTTTCGCTTATAGCCTATGTTACAGTGGGGACTTTGTTTTGGTTACTGTTAGTATTGAGCTCTGAAACAGTGTGCCGCAACAGGGAGTGGCAGGAGGCTGCTTATTAACTAGTCATGACAGTATCTACCCACCCTGTGACTTCACTTCTGTTTTAATGGAAGGAAGGGCAAATGGGTGGATATTGTCTGCCTAAAAAAACGTGAGACTAAACTATTATTCTAAACCTAAAATATGCTAGAAAAATGAGAGACATTAACATTTTCCAAATTACTGTAATAAAAATGTGCAATATACACAAGCAAAATTGAAAAAAAAATTGTAGTGAACACCCATACCTAGATTCTATCAGTAATATTTTAGAAAAAGTACTTTATATTGCATCTTTCCATGTATCCATCTTTCTATTCACCCATTGATTCACCATAATTTTTCATGCATTTCAAAGTAAATTATGAACAGTATACTTCCCACCATATGTACTTCAACATGCATATCAATAAATATGGTTAGCTTTTTCTTTTGATAAAAATTATATATGTAATGCATATTCTTAAGTGTATGTTCACTGAATTTTGACAAATCTATACATCAGTGTAACCCAAACTTGTCAAAATAAAGATTACCATCATCCCAAAAAAACTCCTTTCCAAACTCCCTCCCATTCAATCTTTATTTTCACCTCACCAGAAGCAACTACTGTTCTGATTTATTTTCAGTCTAGAACTTAATAGAAATAAATTCATACAGTGTATACTATTTTGTGTCTGTTTTTTAAACTCAACATGTTTTGAAATTTATCCATATTTTGTGTATATTGGCATTTCATTCCTTTTTGTTGATGAGTAGTATTCAAATGTATGGCTATACCATGTTTGTTTAACTTCTCTCCTATTGAAAGATACCTAAATTATTCCAGTTTTTGCTATTCTGAATAAAACTATTGAGAACTTTCTTAAATAAGTCTTTTTGTGGACATATATTTTTATTCTCTTGGGTAAATACCCAAGACTAAAATACAGTAGAGCTCCATTTGCTCCACAATCTTACCAACATTTGGTTTATCCATTTTTAAAATTCTTGACATCTCAGTGAGTGTATAATGGCATTTGGTTGTGGTTTTAGTTTGAATTTAAAATGATGACTAATGAAGTTGATCATTTTTGTTGTGTTTATTATCCTTCCTGTAATTTCTTTTAATGAAGTATTTGTCTAAATATTTTGCCATTTGTTAACTGGATGGTTTGTGTTTTTATTACTGAGTTGTAAGAGTTCTTTATACATCTTCAAAGTCAGTCCTTTGTCAGATGCATGTCTTGCAGATATTTTTACTAGCCTGTAATTATTTATGTTTTTAATAGCTGCAAATAATCAGAAGTGTTACATTTCAATGAAGCCTAATTTCATTTTTTCTTTTATTGTTATTGCTTTCTATGACACAAGTAACCTTTGTTTACCACTGAATCGAAAAGAACTATAGTTTTAGCTATAGGGTCATAAGTATATAATTGATTTTTTATTCATGTTTGGTTTTAGAGAAAGACAAATATCAAGGTTCTTTCCTTTTTTAATGGTATCAATTGCTGAAAAGACTTTTCCTTCCCCAAGCAAGCAATTAACTTCCCATTATACAATATTTTTCTTGAATTGTTCTTCTTTAAAATAGCATTTTTTTGCAAATTTTATATGCTTATTTTTTAATGTAAAACAAGCACTATTTACACTGTGCCAATAATATAAGACCTGGATCATCCTCCCCAGAAAAAGCCAGTTATAATAGACCAGTTGAGTCTGGCTCATGTTGTCATTTCCCTCTAATAGACAAAGGCTTCTATTACACAGAATAAGACAAGTCTACTCAGTCTGATGATTTAGAGATCCAGGGAAATGATTCACATGGCACTTCTTTGGTGCGGCTTACTAGCTGTGGTCTGTGGCTCATCTCCTTCCACTCCCTGACAGACATCCTGCCCTCACAATTCTGAAATACTTGTTCCCAGAAAAGTCTAGGCTTTTCTCACTTCCAGGGATCTGCCTGTGGTATTATCTTTGCCGTTAATGCCCTCATTCTGATATATGAGGAACTCTATTCATATCAGAGGAAGTTCTTCTCGACCTCCTCATAAATGTTCAATATTATCTCCTAGATGCTCTCATGAATATTGGTCATAAATGTATTATATCACATGTCCATATTACTCTAATTATTCATTCTATATTTGTCTCTTCTCCTCACACATAGTATTCTTAAGATGAGATTCTGGAAAGCATAAATCTTGCTTATCTTTGTTTGCACCCAGTAAGTTAAAACAATGAACATCACAGTAGATTTTTTGGACAAAAGAATTTGAACTTTATGTTAAGCAAAGTAAGTCAGTTAGAGAAAGACAAATATCATATGATATCACTTATAAGTGGAATCTTAAGAACAAAATTAATTGATGAACAAAATAGGCCCAGAGGTATGCAAGCAGGGGAGCAGAATAACAGATCTGGGGTTGGGAGGTTGGCAGGAATTGATTAACCAAAGAACATATATGCATATATGCATAAACCATGGACACAGACAATAGCATGAAGAAGACCTAGGGTGGAGTGGGAGTTGGGTGGAAGGGGGCAAAAAGGGAGAAAATGAGAGACACATCTGTAATACTAATGATAAAATTTAAAAAAATAATACAATCTAATCTAATAAATATAATATAATAAAAAAGTAATATGCAAATTAACCCTCACTCCATTACCCACCAGCCAAGCCACGCTCACCAGCCAATCAGAGCAATGATATGCAAATTAACTCAGCCAAGATGGTGGCTGGCAGCCACGGAGCTAGAGCAAACAGGAGGCCAGTGATGGAGGAAACTGCCTGCCTAGGTTGGCTGTAGCCTCTGCTCAAGGCAACAAAGTTTCAATTATAGAAGCCACAGAGCTGAAGTAAACAGGAAGCTTCATTGCCTGCCTAGGCCAGCTGTGGCCTCCGCTGAAGGCCACCAAGTTTCAATTATAGAAGATAAATTAACCCCAGAAACCTGATTCTAGCCAGCCTTGCTGAGACCTTGGGTCAATGGGAACTGTGGCCAGCCTGCAAACAGCCCTCAGCCACTCACCCAGGCTGGCCAGGCACCCCAGTAGGGACCCAAACCCTGACGGGGATGTGAGCATCCTGAAACAGCCCTCAGCCCTTCACCCAGGCTGGCCAGGCACACCAGCAGGTGGACATCTCCCGAGGGATCCCAGACTGTGAGAGGGCACAGGCCAAGCTGAGGGACCCCCCAGAGTGCACAAATTTTTGTGCACTGGGCCCCTAGTTAAGAAATAAAATAAAAAATTAAAGTGACTAGAAGGATGTACTCAAAAGAAAAAATACACAAAAAACCCACAAGAATTTGGAGTTTTCTGATTTAATTTAAACTTCAAATTTCTTTTACCTTACTCATAATTATATTTACATTTACAAGTTCTCACATCTGGATCATTCAGTTTAGAAACTTTCATTATGCTCTTATATCATGGAATGGAGAAAAACAACTCCCGTGAAAGAAAAACAAACAACATTTGCAATTTCACATAGTACATATTCTGAAATTTTCTTATATATGGAAACTGGAATAATGATTGTAGTGACATTTGAAGTACACTTTCTCAAACAAGTATTTTACGGGTAGCCTACAGTTTTTCAAATTAAGTTTCTTCTAGCATGCTATTTCAGATTCTGAAAAGAAAGCGTATTAATACATAGATGAAATTGCAAATCTGCTGTGTATTAGCTGTGTGACAGGGTCAGTGAGGACAGGCTGGGTTTTGCTGCAGTAATAGTGACCTTGAAAATCACAGTGGTCTCACTCACACGGCAAGACTCATCATGAATCAGCCCCAGCCCTATTCTACATTGCCATCACTCTGGAATTAGGGGGAGTGGAGCAGCCTGTGCTTGGAATACTGCCAATGGCTGGGATGAAAGGAAAAGACACATGGCAAACCATGTCCTGGCTCTTCCTGGGAATGTCACCTACATTACTAATGGCCACTTCTGAGCTCACAGAGCAGCATGCATAATCTTCCATTAGGGAGAGAACGAGGACCACAGTGTTTGGCAAAAGTAATCCACCTGCCAAGTGGCGGCAGGGCTCTGTGGCACGATTTATTTGTCTGAAACACCACGGATGCCCGACAATGGAGAGCCAGACTGCATGGCAGAACCTTGTGCTCTGTCAGGCGTCTGCTGACTCAGACACTGTTTACTCCCTCTCAGGGCCCAGCTGTGAGCTCCTGGATGCAGGGCTGTGCTGTGGATCATCTCCATTTTCCTCCCTTCTTCTCTCCCCATTTATTTCCAGTTGCTCACTTTTAGATGTTTCAATGCAGGTCTCCCAGGCATGTGTCTGTACTGAGCAGGGATTTCTCCGTTGAATTATAGCTGGTTAGCTTGTTGAAATTTCAGGGGAAGAGGCCAAGGTGTTTTCTCATGCCACTGTTCCTCTGACTTGTTTAAATACTCAGAGAGAAGTACTGAAGTCTTCAAGCCATATTGTGAATTTGTCTATTTCTTATTTCAGCTCTATCAGATTTTGCTTCATGTATTTTAAAGTTGCTGTTTTTTTTAAGACACCAAACATTAAGAATCATTAGGTCTTCTTGGTGAACTGACCCTTTTATCATCTCGTAATGTCTCTCTTAATTCTTGGCAGTTTTCCTTGCTCTGAAGTCTATTTCGTCTAATATGAATATGTCCCTTATACCCTAATTTTGCTTGACTTTTGAACCGAATCTTTCTTCATCCTTTTACTTTTAACACATATAACCAGCTAAAATCCAGAGAATGTTGATTTGTTGTAGCTCTTTCAGTAGAATGGTTAGGCTCTCTGCATATTTTGACTCACCTTCTGTGGATTTTAGTTCGTAACAGTTCACTCTCCAAAGCCTTCACCATGCCACTTACACCTTTTCTGTGTGATCACCGCCCAGTGGCTACACTGGAACCTGGACTGTAGTTTATCCCATAGTTCAATTCTCAAAGCATCTGTTATGCTATTAAGCAGCAGTTCTACCTCTGGCTCAGGGGCGAGACCAAGAACTCATACGCATTTAATGGTATCATTTTCTCAGGCCATCTCCTCCATTCAATGTCTCTAGCTCTCTTCACCACTCAGAGCTCCTCCTTTCTGGTCTTCTGCCTACAGGGTCAAAGCTTGAGTTTCCCTGCTCTACCACGCACTCCACATGACTGGATTAGCCACTAGTGTCTGGCTCTTTGAAAGACTGCAAAGAGGAACTGATAAGCTTCAAAGCTTTGAGTCTGTTGAAATTTTAGACTACTTTTTGTAAAAATATTCAGCTACCCAGATACCAATTTTTCTTTTCTCTTCTTTTCTTTTTTCTTTTCTTTCCTTCTCTCCTCCTCCTCCTACTCTTTCTCCTTCTCCTCCCCCGCCCCCAACCCCATCCTTCCTTTCATTTGGCTTTTGAATTGCATGTTTCTCCTCCTCCTCCTCTTTCTTATTCTTTTTTCGATGAGTGTTCCCTCAGAGAATCATCAACTTCATGTCACCAGTGAATCAAAGAGTATTAAACACCTACTACCCCAGAGGCAACACAGAAGGGAAGCAGGAGCATAGACAACTAGACTTTATTTCCCTGGACCCAACTGTCCATGTGACTTTTGACAAGTTATAGGCTTTCATTTTCTCTTCTAGAAGTACTGAAAATGCCTGATTCTGTGTTTCTGGAACTTTCCCTATTTTCAGTCTTCTCTTTCCAAATTAGGACCAAATTATAGCCCATCCTTTCAAACTCACTTTTGTCATTACTAACAATTTTTTGCTTATTTTTTTTATTTTATTCCCACCTCACAAGCAAGATATCAAGCTCACCATCCTTGTTCATCAATCAACCTCAGTTCTATTGAGACTGTTAAAGTCACTCAGACTTTCATATCCATGCTTCATGGTCTCCCACTCAATACCACTCCAACTGCCACTTAGGTATTTACTAAACGTTACCATAGTTAGCTCCCTTTCCTCACTGTAGACATGTCCACCAGATCAGACTGACATTTCTCTCCTGACCCAGTGATTATTATCTATCTATTATCTATCTCCTGTGACCACTGTCTGAGTATGTCTTAAAATTGCTTTCTCAAATCAAGTTCATCGAGAAAAAATACTTCAATATCCAACTGGATAGCCTCTCACCTTTTCTCAGAAAGTAAACAGCTGTTATTTGCATGCCCTATAACTGAAGAAGGCACCATCTGAATCCCAGCACCGGTCCTAAATCAAAGGGTTTAAGTGGGAGATTTGCCTTCAGTCCCCTGCTGCACGCTGCATCTACTTGCAGTTCCTATTTCTGTCCTCTCAGCATTTAGCTCTAGCTCTTTAACTGGCCAAAATCCCCAGACCTGCCTGCCCTCTTGTATAAAAGAGGAAATTGTTAGGATAAATGAAATCATACGGAATTGTTAAAGTCATACTCCTTCAATATAACATTCCCATTTTAAATAGCCTTGTCAGGACAAGTTATTCCTTTATCTTAATTCTGGATTTTCTGGCATGCTGATACTTGCAAAGAGGACCTAGTATGAGTCAGGGGCACCCCTAAAATTAAAAACATCACACAGACACACACAAAACTTTCAGCTAATGTAAAGGATTGAAAGTGAGAAGAGTATTTTATATTGTAGGACTGTAAGGTATTGGGGTGTCCTGTATTAATTACTGTGTGAGAAAGATAACGTGTACATTTTGTGGTCCACAATATTCTAAGCTTCAAAGCACTTATAAAATACTTATAAAATTGGGTGGATAAATGAGTGAAAGAAATTTATTATATTTTCTTAAAATGTGTCTCTGATTTACCTAATCAGACAGAATGCATAAAAAATCCTCACATGCTATGGGTAGTAATAATATAATGATCTACAAGGATTTGTAAAGCACTTCCTGATCTTCAGTCATATTAATAATCTTCACAGTGTACAGGAAAGGTCCATGCCACTAACAAAATAGCTATTATATATGAGTGTCATGTATTTCTTTAAGCAAAAGAGAAGTGAAGTTTATTACGGCGAAAGTAACAAAGCTGTTGGCATGTGAGCTGGGTCCTAAAAAGGGTTGCCCAAGTGCCATGCATTTTAACTTAAACTGTGGGAAATACACACCAAGTGTTTTATGTAGAACAACAGACTCACAAAGGTTTCTAAGAAAGGGGACACATGGCTATGTAAGTTTAAGAAAAGCTATAAATTATTTTTTCCTCTTGGAAATTTAAAACGTATTTGACCATATAAAGGCTCTGAGGGGCTCTGCAGTAAAGAAATCTAACTTTTTGGGGGGCAAAACTTCCTCCAAATTGATGGGACTACTGAACACTCCATTTCACATAATGCCCATCACCACTGTGACCCTGTGACACTGCAGAGCCTGCTGTGGGAAGCCCTCTCATAGACGCCTGTCTATGCCATGGGAGGGGACAGTCAGTGCTTCTGCAGATCCTCCAGTTCACAGTCAGTGCTGTAGCGCACCATTTCTATGCTAAAACGCACAAACGTTGCTGCTTACGGAAACCAGCGCTGGCTCACCTTGTTGAATTGTTTTTCCTTTTCAAGGAGTACCTGGTAGGTACATTCATGTTTTCAATCCCAAATTCCTTCCACAGAATTGGGCGTTAAACTCTGTGTTTACCTCAAACTTCCTTGTTTCAAAAAAAAACCCAAAAAACAGTTTTTAAAACTTCCTTACTTTTTCTTTATTTCTATCACAAGGATTAGCAGAGGATAACTCGGGGGACATTTTCTATCTCTGACACTCTCCCTCCCTCCGTCCTCCTTATACTAGTGCACACATACGTATGTACAATTTTTTCACAGTTTGGTTTTGTATTCTGTGGAGTGATATAGCATGGAGTTAATTGTATCCAAAGTACTACATGCACACAACCAGAAAAACAAGTAAGCAAATATATATAGCCAACCTTACCCTTTAACCCATAATGACCCACCCCCACCAAGCAGAAAGTTGGGGAAAACGTTGGTGTGATATGTGAGGCGGTTTTGAAGTAAAACAGAATTGTGTAGATTGTAGGTAACCTTGAGCAAATTACTTTATCTCTCTGCAATATGTTGTCCTCATTTGTTGAATGGGAACATAACAGCTATTTGAAGACTGTTTGAGATAAATCATGTAAACTCGTGGCACCTGGCAAGGAATCAAAAGACACTGGTAATCACGTAGGGCACAGCTTATGGCAGAAATGTCATTAAACCCTAAGTCTTTAAAAATTGCATGTGTGCCATGTTTACAGAAATCTAGGCTAAGACTATGTTTGATTTTATCAATGCCTTTTGTAAGCTAGTTCAGGTTTATGCCACATTAAAGGTTCAATAAACATCTACCGGAACACTCTTCTGGGCCTTTATAAATAGAGAGAATGATATTCTTTGACCCAAATTCTGGAAGCAAATAACCTCCCAGCATGTCTTCTCTTCTGAGTAGGGGCAAATGGGATACTCAATTCAGATACGTCTCCCGTATTGTACATTTCTTTAAAAGCAACAGTCATTTTCTATGTAAAGATACTTCAGTGCCAGTGGTCTACTGATTCCTATTTAAGTGAGCATGCAGTAAGAATTTGGGCAAATAAATGAATATTAGATAAAATCACCAATAGTATGAAGAGCAGGGATTTTTATGACTGGCAAGTAAAGAAAAAAAAGAAATCACAACCATATACCCACTTTTAATACAGTATTTTCGTTTTAATATCCTCGTTTTGACCCCTCATATACTGCATACATGCATGACCTGAAACAAAACGAAGTGTGAATAAAACTTAATGGTAAAAAATCTTCTGTTTAATCTCCCTTTGTTCAACTTCCCTGTCCTATGGTGGTGAAATGGGACAGAACCTCTCTGACACAATGTCTCACAAAGAGTAGAAATACAATACTTACTGCACTGTCATCTCTCTCTGTCTTCACACACACACACACACACACACACACACGGAAACCCAGAGTACAGTAGATGGTGTTTCGTGTGACTGAAATCAAACAAAACACAAACAATGTCTGGATTACTATGACAACAGAGTCAGTGCCATGATTTCTGGGAAGCTCTGGCAGCTGCCTTTAATTGTGAGTATTTGCTCTGTTACCTTATATCCTGTTAGCAGCTCTGTCCGCCTCAAAATGTGTGTCTTGGCCAATTAAAGAAGTTGCCTTATTCTGTGAGCTTCTAAGCCTGTGGAAACAAGGCCAGAGCCAATAAGTGAAGCTCAGGGCTGAGCCACTTCATAAACCTCACTCACAGAGAACCTAGGTGGTCTTCTCGTGTTCCTATATGCTATGGGCAAACTGCCGTGGTGGGGCAGTGCTGTGTTCTTTTGAATTAATTGCCGCAGAATTCCTCACTTCAGGGGAGGGTGTAGTTTCAGGTGCTATCATTTTTTTCTTCTCTCACAGACATCGCCAAAGAATCAAAATGGAAAGATATGAGTATTTTGATCTCAGGTCACACTGAAGAGTCTTTTAATGTTACTGGACAGATTATTTACACCATTCATATGATAGTTTTCTAAAGTATAAAATCAAAATTGTACAACTTGAGTGAATTATAAAAAGAATAAGTTGAGCCCTGACTGGTTTGGCTCAGTGGATAGAGCATCGGCCTGCGGACTGAAAGGTCCCAGGTTTGATTCCAGTCAAGGGCATGTACCTTGGTTGCGGGCACATCCCTCGTGGGAGGTGTGCAGGAGGTAGCTGATCGATGTTTCTCTCTCATCGATGTTTTGTTCTATCCCTCTCCCTCTCTGTAAAAAATCAATAAAATGTATTTTAAAAAGAATAAGTTGATAGTGATAAATTTAAATTTACAATACTATTGGCTGTAGAGTTTGATGTTCACACCCAATCAACTAACAATCTACTGGGAAACTTTTTCAGCCCTCAATAGAGAGAATTATACTCTTTGACCCAAATTCTGGAAGCATGTCTTCTCTTCAGAGTGGAGGCAACTAGGATACTCAATTTACATACTTTACTGCCCAGGTCAGTTCTAGATGCTTTAGAAGATAAAAACAAACCAACAAATATCTGACACATGTGCCATCCAAGAAGTTGGTGAGACAAAATTCAGAGATATGAAAGAATTAGAATGCTCTAGAGAGAATATAGAAATAATGATACCAAATATCTTGCCCTCATCTAGGCACTACTGTTAGTCACATTTCCCCCCAAAACCAGCTCTAAACCCTCATTTACTCTGGGAAGCCTTCCTGAATTTTCTAGCTCATATCTAGCCACATTTTTGTCTTATTTCATATCTTTGGATTTTCAAATGTGTTAACAAATTAAGTCACTTTCCTATCTAGATAGTAAGTCTCTTGGTCAGGAACCATATATGATTTTTCTTACATCTTTAAATCCAGTCACTTTGTTTTACACAAAGGATGTACCACTGAATTTATACCTAATTATCAGAAAACTGACGACAAATTATTACTGAAATATGAATTCACATAATGGAACAACCATCGAGGCAATATTTATACGAGGTTATTATGTTGCAGGCACAATGGTTACTGTGACTCTGAGTTCCTTAAGCACAAGCATTGGTCTTTTTCATGCTTATTCCTTGCTTTTGTCCTAGCATGATGCCTGATGCAGTAGAAATGGCAATGTTTGACTCAGGAAGGAAAGTTGGAAGGACAACATTGAAAGGAGAGAGGAATAAATCTGGGTATTGAAGAATGGACTCAAATGTGGAAAAAAAAAGTCAGGAATTCTAGTCAAGAAGGACATTATCAGCAAAGGCAGATGGTTGAAGCTGGCAGTGTGGGAGCCTCTCTGTGTGTGAAACTATGTGGAAGCTGTTCTAACTGCAATGGGAAATTTTCTTTATGATGACTTGGCACATCTGTAGAACAGGTAAGATATTTTTCATGCTATGGAGATCAGAATAATTTAGAACTCGGGCCAGAGGGATAGAGCCATTACGGGATCTTAAGAGGATGAAAAGCACTTTTAGGGAAACTAGTTGGAAACAGCATTATGCAAGGTGGAGGAGAAAGGAAACAGTAAAGAAGGGAAATCAGTTTCGATCCAATTGTGATCATGTAATTATGAGGTGATGAGCCTACTCACCAGATAGAAAAACTTTTTTTTTAAAGTCAGTGGAGTTTAATGATTAATTGACTGTAAGAATAAAAAGGGACAGAGACATAGTAAATATCCCCAAACTCCTAAATGTGTGAGAGAGGTTGAGCTCATAAATTATGGTGCCATAAGTTAAAATAAGGAAGTACAGAAAGTAGTTGGCTTAAGGAAAATTACAATTTAATTTTGTACATGATGATTTTACACAGCATGAGGTAGGAGGAAGAACATATTATAATTTTTTAAATATATTTTTATTGATTTCAGAGTGGAAGGGAGACAGAGAAAGAGAGAGAAACATCTGTGATGGGAGAGAATCATCCATTGGCTGCCTCCTGCATGCCCCCCACTAAGGACTGAGCCTGCAACCTGGGCATGTGCCCTGACCAGGAATCTAACCGTTGACCTCTTGGTTCTGGGTTGATGCTCAATCACTGAGCCGCACCTAGCTAGGCTGCAAGAACAAGTGAAGATAGAACTTAATGGTAGAACAAGTGAAGCCTCTAGATCTGAGCAGAGCATGACAAAGGTACTTGGATGTTCAATTTTTATTTTTATTAAATCAATGGACATACCTGGGTATCTGTGTTTCCTAAAATATTAAAAGGGCACATAAATTCCTGCTATAATTATCACACCATGTGCATAAAATAAGATGGTGATTGTTAGAACTGTTACTGTCAAATCACAATTGTCAAATCTTTTTGTAAGTTATAAATCAGAGACCAGGGACAAAGGTACATATTTTTGCCTGATCCATAAAAAGGTAGTTTTTCTCCTCTTTCTAGGCTCTTACATAAGGTACTCTCCCATATTCACTTTCAAAGGAATGAAAGATAATAAAACTATAGAGAACACAGAATTTATTTTTGGGAGCGGGGGAGGGGGATGGAAACCCTAGGATGGGTTGAGCTTTCTTCTGTCAACCTATTACGTACCTCTATTTTTCCTGACTACAAAATAAGAACAAGACATCCCCTAACCATGTAATGTGCCTGTTCTACAAGCTTCAGCAAACACAAGAACAGGGATGCTTAACAGGTAGAAGAGGGAGAAAGTGATGCTGGCCTACAAGGACGTATGGTTTTCTAAACTAAAGCAGATCTATAAGGAGCTAGAACCAAGAATCAAGGAGAAGGAAGGGGTCTGGTCACAGGGAATTTTTATTAAAAGGGGAGAAAGCATTAAATAATGACTAAGTGGATGGACTCTGGAATCAGAGAGAAAAGTGTCCATCTTGAAATAAAACACAGCTCCTAGCTGTGGTGGCCACAGGAAAACTCCTGAACTTAGCTACGCCCACAAATTGTAACATGGGTACCATAAGAGAATCTACCTTCTCTAAAAATGCTAGCTAACATTATTTAAAAGGAAACAGTGTGAAATCTACTTTAATCAGCATGAGGACACCACTAATTTCTAGCCTTTAAATATACGAACAGAAAAAGAAAATCCAGGAGGGTGGGGTGGGGAGAGAGGGCAAGGTAAGGAAGGGGAAGAAAGATAAGAGAGGAGAGGAGACAAGACAGCAGCAAGGACAGGTAAAGAAGGAGCAATGTCATAAAAATGAGAAAATGTGGGAGAAAAGTGACAGGAAACATTGAAAAGAACAGTGGTAAAAGAGAACCAGGAAAGGATTCTTTGAATTAATACGTATAATTTGAAATTTTCATATATAATTTCTTTGTTATTTAAATAGAAGCAGGACCAAATAAAATACAATTCTGAATGAAACTGGAAACAAATGTCCATGGAAAACTCATTGGAAAGCTTAATTGGGGAGGAGAGGGGAGGAAAGGACCTGGGTGCTGGCCATATGAGAATTGATTAATAGGGTGAAATACGACTTCATCTCATTCTTTCCTATGCCTTCTTTTTTTCATATTTCTATAGCTATAAAAATGCTTATTTAAATAATGTGCATTGCAAGGCTTCTTAGTCAAATACGGTTTGCCCTTTATACAGTATTTTAAACAAAGTACACTTATATAATTAGGAATGGTATATAATACAAAGCAAAGATATTATATTACACCAGGAGACTTAAGTTCTATAAAACAGAGGCCACATTCCAGCAAACTAGAAAATCTTTCTTTATAATCCCTATTCAGACACAACTGAGAATGAGGTAATGCCAGGTTATATATCAACTAAACCATTCTTTCAATGAATATCTGACCCAAATGCCTAAAGAATCTGTCTGAAGTTGATGGCATGTTGCAGAAATGAATACACTCTGTGGTCTCTTTATTACAGGTTCCTATAGTTCTCACACAGGAACCAAAAATAATTTGTCACTCACATTATGCTTAGAAAACAAATATTAATGAATGATGACAGTTCACTGAGGTAAGACTTAATGCAATCTTCTTGTGAGCTGAGAATATCTTCATACAGAATGAGATTTACACGTTCAGTGACCAGAGACTTTTGCAGAATTTTAATGTGTAAAACATGAGTGCTCAGGGTTGGCCAGAGGGAAAACTGTGTGGCACCTGTGTTATATTTGATGACTCATCACCTCTCAACCCTCTCTACCTGCCACACACCCAGATGTACCTACCCAGGGACTCATAGTTTGGGCTTGATCCTTTTCTATAATATTATCTTGTATCTCAATCTCTCCTTTGCAATTATTTGCTACCCAACACGGCATAACACAAACTGGACTAAAGAGTTCCTGAACATTCATGGATTTAATTTCTAGCTAATATATTTAAAATTGAAAGGTATTGCTTGTTTGTTTTTAAAATAAATTTCAGTGATAGTGCTGTGGGGAAGATAATTTTGCTAGATCATGTATTAACTATATAGAGAATTCGTTATTTTATGTCACATGTAGCCTATTGACTATTTTATACCATGTTGCAACAGGCAACAATCCTGGCCAATTTCTAGAGTTATCTTCTGCCCCCTACTTGAAGGAGTTACTCCAAAGTCAGACCCGGAGTAGGCAGCCCACTTCATTATGGGAGAAGTAGCACTCATATTTGCCATGAGGTAGCCAGAGATCAATGATATTATTGGCACTCTATAGCATTAGGATTTTCATAGTTATATTAGCAAAGGCTACTTAGAAAATTAAGATATTAAGTTATTAAATGACATTTGCACTTATTAAATCATCTAGGATTCCCCTTAAAAATATTTCACTTAATTTCTTTCTTTAGGGTTAAAAAAAACCCAGGTGTTATAAAAGGCATTCATTATTTGATAACTATGCATATATATTTGATATGAATTTAGGTGACTATTTTATACCTCCATGTACATGTGTGTGAATATGTGAGTATATATATATATATATATATATATATATATATATATATATATACACACACACACACACACACACACACACACATACATATATGTGTGTGTGTGTATTTGAACACATTATGGACACCAGCATTTTTTTTTTAGATTTTTAAACATTTAACAACATACTGGCAATATTTCTCATTTTACTGGTAAGTAAAGTACTGTTAGGTATTTCTATCATTAATTGCAGTTGTCCAAGCTAGGGCTATACACTATACATAATTTATTTACCTAATTGATTGTGGCCAGACATTTATATAGCTGCTTTTGCTTAACTGGTTGTTTTTCTTTGGGAATTGTATTGAACAGATTTATAAATAAATCTCTCTACATATTGTTGATCATCTTTTTAGAGATAAATTTCTAGAAAAGAAATTGCTGAGTCTAATGGCATGCTTGATTTTAAAACGTGATCATTGGTCTCCTAAAAATCTTAGCAGTTTACATGCACACCAATGATATATTTAATTTGCCCAGGATATAATTGGGCGTTTTCAAATTTTAAATTAAAATCTGTCTTTTCAGAATCCTATTATTCACCCTAAATCATCTCTAGCAAAAAAAAAAAAAAAAGAAAGAAAAAAGAAAGAAAACAAAACTGAGAGAGAAAATGAGAAGTAAATGAGAGGTGTTTCTGTTCCAAATTTTTACACAGCTGTCAAATGAGATTGGTTGCTATTGCAGCAAGAGTGACCATACCTGTCTGTGAAACGGTTGGGTTTCCACCGATCAGAAGAACTCCCGCATTCTCCCCACACTTGCTCTCTCTCCCCTCGCTCTTTTCCTTCCTTATTTCCTCCCTCTCTCTCCCTGTCTCCTTCTGAGGCCGTATCTTTTGCTATGGCACCTCAAATATTTATAATCACATCTCTTTAACTGACCCCTAAGAACCAGCATTGACTCACACACTAAATTGAAATATGAAGTGGTTCTGGTAGAATAAATGAAGTTTAAATGACTTCAGCAATGTTCTTAAAACAAACATCGAAGTGTTTGAACTACCAAAGTGTAGCCTAGGATTATAAGCCAAAGGTTACTATGGAATTGAGGGTCAGCTACCACAAAATCAGCTACAACACATGGGTAAGCAATTACACTCTCACTGCCTTTTATTTTCTGAAATGGCAGGGCGCCTTGGGTTGCCCCCACCCCTGTGACTTTGGCATGCCCTTGGCATTTGCCACATCAGACTAGCAAGGGAAGTTTCCCCGGTCAAAAGGTCATGAAACCTTCTGCTGAGCCAAGATGATTGCACAAGCTCTCCTACAGCACCCTTTCACGATTGCTTTGCGCCTCCAACTCCTTCATTTCCTTAGGGCCATCCCCTTGTAAACCAAAGAGTTACCCCCACACCTATTCAGATCTGGGGTCCACGAAGTGCCACATTCAGTCTCAAGACCTGGCCCTGTGCTAGAGGAGGAAAGGATGATTCATATGAAAACATGGGAACAGCTTCGTAGAATATCCTAATATCCCTTAAGGATTCATTATACATAAACCTTCCATGAATGCACTTATTTTTAAAATCCCTTTTGTTTATCTCTACCTCACTTAGAATATGAATTCTCCCAAAACACCAGAAGCAATAACTTGATATTGGCTTCTTAAAAATATAAGTTTGGCCCAGCTGGTGTGGCTCAATGGTTGAGCATCAACCCATGAACCGAGGTCATCAACTTGATTCCCAGTCAGGACACATGCCCAGGTTTCAGACTCGGGGGCATGCAGGAGGTAACCTGTCAGTGTTTCTCTCTCTCTATCTCTCTCCTTTTAAAATTATTTTTTTTAATGTTCATCAGTAGAAACCCTTAAATATTCTGAAGGAGGTCTAATGCCCATCTGTAAGCAACGGAAACAACATGAGCTGGGGAGTAAAATATAACTTGAGGCAAATCCCAGCTTCCCCACTTGATGCCGGTGAATACCTCCAGGTAACTCTTATGAGAGCAGGTTAATATCACTTGTTTCTCTGGGTTGTTATGAGGATTAAATGATACAAAATCTGCAATTTGTGCTGCTCTGATTTAAAAGTGTTTTTTTTCTACTTCAAAAATGTTCTTGCTGATGCATCAAATGAATATAATAACCAGTAACTATCTGCCTTAATATTTTAAAGACATAATGACAGTATTTATCTTTTATTTAAGGCACATCGACTCAAAAATATCTCATTATGGTCACAAAAGTATCCACATTGACTCATACCTACTTCTGGAAGAAAAATGACATTCATATTCTCTCTCTTTCTCTCCTCTGTCTCTCTCCTCCCCCTCGCTCTCCCTCTCCTTTTCCCTTCTCCATGTATACAGCAAGGCTAGTTAATAGCTTAAGAAGGCTAACTTTCAACTGTGGAGTAATGCTCTTAACTCATAAGCCTACCATCTGAAATTCTAATATGGGGACTTGCTGAGTTTTAACTCCCAAATAATGATAACTTACTCATGTGTGTCTTTACATGGAATCTCTGTGATGTTTATAAAGTTTTAAAAATGCATATAAGCTTGTAGTCCTAATTCTCAAGACTACCGAAAAGGATTTCTACCTTGCCTTCCACAACTATAACTATAATGAGAAGCTAGAAGCCTAAACTATGGAGAAGAACTGAGCTATTCATAAGACACTGCCAGAAATGGGCATTGAAAACAAAGCCATGACCTCCACAGGAATTTTATGCATGTGCCACCTCTACAGGTCAAAACCTTTTGTGGGAAGTCATAGGTCTCTCTGAACTTCTCAGACACCATCCTCTCTCTGTGCGGTCACCCTGCACTTCTCTGCCTTCCATGCTGTGTAAAATCCAACTCTTCAAATAAAATCTGTGGTCTTTCTCATACCAAATCCAAAAGGATATCTGTAAGCCAGGACATGGAAGTAGGAGATTTCTTTAGGCCTTTTATGTTCTTTTTCATATTTACACTATCTATTGTTAAACCCCACCTCGTGTTTGATTTTAGAAATCATCAAGTGGTTTGGTAAAATATATCACAGGTGAATTCTATAAATTATGTCTGTAACTATGCCACTGGATTATAGGATAAGAATGTTTCTGTGATCAAAGTTTTCTAGCTTATAAAAGAGCATACTTTACTAAAAAAGCTAACAGTTGTTATAGCTAACCATAGGTGATTATGACTATAGGGGTAAACTAGTATGTCATTTTTAATACCTTTTTCACGATTAGGAAAAAGCCTGTTATCTATTTCTTCCCTGTGGCTTTAAGCATTCAAGGCTGCCTCCATAGCTTGAAATCAGCCACAGTGGAATAGATACGTGATGAAAATTGTCAAAAGCTACAAATCAGCTCTTTATATATTTTCAGAGAGATAGTTAGAAACATTTATCAGCATGCCATTGAAATACAACCTATAGTCTATTTTATAAGCCGACCTGAGACGGCTAGGAAGGAACACACCCAAGTTAGCTTCACTGAAGAGGCACCTTTCCTGGGCCCTGCTCTGCACATTTCAGAAGGAGTTCAGAGCTCAGCAAAACAAGTAAAAGCAAATAAGGACTCTATACACATAACGAAGGCACAGAGATCTGACAGGGATTGTGAGGAGGGGATAAGGCTGACTTAGATGCTGCTGACCTACTTTTAGTATTGTCTACTAAATCTCACAGGGAAGTGTTTAGCTCTGATTATAAATATTAATTAGATTCCAATCAGAGTACTATTTAAAGGGTCTGAGCTCCTTAGGGAGAGGCATTTCAGATGATAGATAGATGATAGATAGATAGATAGATAGATAGATAGATAGATAGATAGATAGATGCAGTGATATATACATGGCACACACATGCAAAGTAGCTCAGGTTGGTAATAAACTAGATAATTCTATGCTGTAAAAGAGACCCAGCTATAAAACAGATGAATGAAATCACCCTATAAATAGGATAAAATCTTTGCAGCTTTACTATGGAAAGGATCAACATTCTTAAAGATTTTTTTGTTTATTTGTTTTCATATATTTTTATTGATTTCAGAGAAGAAGGGAGAGGGGGAGAGAGAAAAAAACTTCAACAATGAGAGAGAATCTTTGATCGGCTGTCTCTTGCACACCCCTACTGGGGATCGAGGTCACAACGTGGACATGTGCCCTTGACCGGAATCGAACCTGAAACTCTTCAGTCTGCAGGCCAACGCTCTGTCCACTGAGCGAAACCAGCCAGGGCAACATTCTTTACTTTTGTATGACATCCTCCTTGTTAAACACATCTTCAGCTAAACAAAAATATTTATAGAAACAGCGTCCCCACACATTTAAAACAAAGAACCAAAGAAGCTGATACCCATTAAGTAGTTACTTCTTAAAAGTCTTAAGAGTAATTTGAGGCAGTAAGCTGCTTGACATTATTCTACTCTGTGGGGAATGGAGTCTCAGGTTAGAAAATCTTGCCCTAGTCCTTGAACTTGGTGCCAACAAGATCTAGGAAAGCTGCAAACCTTGAATCAGTGCCTGGGAGAAGGTGAGAAGTCTTTTTTCTTTTAACCACAATGCCAGCAGAGTAAGGGGTGGCATTACTCACACCATACAGTCTTGCTGAGTCTCCTATGGCTGTGCGTCTCATACTAGAACATGTTCTAAGCGTGGAATGTGTGAAGCACACACCACACCACTCTGCTTCGGGAGGAATGAGACATTCTTTTAAAACCTGTCATCTGAGTCCAACTATGTTCCTATTAAATTAGCCACTGGGTTTTGTTGTGTTGTGCGAGTTTTTTGAAATGATAAGAGGCTTCCTTTCCTTCTCTGGAAACACAATTCAACCGGAGAAGAAATTCAGTTTCTTAAAGTTCTCTACAGTTTAAATACCCATACTTAGATTCTTTAGTCTAAATAGAAACAAAGGCAAATCTAGTTCCTATAAGGTAGTCTGGGTCTAAAAAAGTACCACAAACACGAAAACTGTAACTACTTTCAGTTTTATTTTTCAACATATTAGCCTTAGAGAAACACCTTGAGTTTAGGTTGTTGCTGGCAGGTGCTCTTAAATAAGGAAATAAGAACTGATTAGAGATAGACAAGAAAGATTGAATCAGGAACCAAGTGCTTTTAAGACTGACTCTTCTATCTATCTAATCTAATAAAAGAATAATATGGAAATTAACCCTCACTCCATTACACTTAAGCCATGCTCACCAGCAAAGCCACACCCACCAGCCAATCAGAGCGACGCTATGCAATTTAACCCAGCCAAGATGGGGGCCGGCAGCCACAGAGCTAGAGCAAACAGCAGGCCAGCGATGGAGGAAACTGCCTGTCTAGGTCGGCTGTGGCCTCCGCTCAAGCAGCAAAGTTTCAATTATACAAGATAAATAAACCCCAGAAACCTGCTTCCAGCTAGTGGCCTCGCTGGGACCTTGGGTCAATGGGAGCTGTGGCCAGCCTGCAAACAGTCATCAGCCCCTCACCCAGGCTGGCCAGGCACCCCAGTAGAGACCCAAACCCTGAAGGGGCTGTGGGCAGCCTGAAAATGGCCCTCAACCCCTCACCCAGGCTGGCCACACCCACATGGGATGAGAGTCCCCACTGGGGGGGCTTGGCCAGTCTGCAAACAGCCATCAGCCCCTCACCCAGGCTGGCCAGGCACGCCAGCAGGTGGACATCCCCAGAGGGGTCCCAGACTGTGAGAGGGCACAGGCCGGGCTGAGGAACCGCCCCCCCCCCCCAAGTGCACAAATTTTTGTGCACTGGGCCCCTAGTCTATATAAATAAAAGGCTAAGTGTCCATCTTTCCCTCTGACCAGTAGCTATGATGTGCACTGACCACCAGAGGGCAGATACTCAATGCAGGAGCTGTCATGATGCATACTGGCCATTTCAAAATAAAGGGCACCACGGTCCTGGCACCAACAAACCAACACTCAGCTTCCTCCAAGTAGGACACAGGCCCCACCACTACCCCGGAGCAACACCCCACCAAATTGCAGCCAACACTGCCAAGATCCCATGGCGCAAAATGTGGCCCACAGCTCAAATACGATCACTGTGGGTGCCAGGTAATGACGTCACGTACAACACCCAGCTTCCTCTCCCTAGCGACTAGTTTCTTCACCCCAGGAACCTGACTTGCTTCATAGCCAGGTGCAAATATTTTACACTTTAACCAAATGTTTGTGAAGCATTTTCATGTGTCTCATCTCATTTGATCCTCACAGAAGACCTGGAGTAGGCAGATAGGAGACTCAGTAGAATCTTGATCGTGAATTTGGTTGACACTTCTATTATAGAGAAAGGGTGAATAGCGATATTAAAATACTTCTTCTAATTGATTTCCTTCCAATGTGCATGAATCCATGCACTGGGAAACTCATTAAAATATAAAGTGGGCCCTAACCAATTTGACTCAGTGGATAGAGCGTCGGCCTGTGGACTGAAGGGTCCCTGGTTCAATTCCAGTCAAGGGCATGTACCTTGGTTGCGGGCACATCCCTAGTGGGGGTGTGCAGGAGGCGGCTGATTGATGTTTCTCTCTCATCAATTTTTCTAACTCTCTATCCCTCTCCCTTTCCCTCTGTAAAAAAATCAAATATATATATATATATATATATATATATATATATATATATATATATATATATTGCTGCTCTGGTGCCCTAGCTGGTTTGGCTCACTGGATAGAGCATCAGCCTGCAGACCGAAAGGTCCGAGGTTAGATTCTGGTCAAGGGCACATGTAGGGAATGGCTATAGGGTTAAAGCCTTGGACTGACCTGTTGGCAAACAAGTCCCAGCTTAGAGGGCACAGCCCTCTTAGCATAATTAGGCTTGACCTTAGACACTACCTAGATCTTAACTCCCTAGATCAAAACAAGTGAAACTCACAAGAATATTGTAACTATGGTGACCACTACCTTGTTTACCTCTGGCTGTAATATAAAGGCTCAGCTGCTGTCTGGATCTCTCTCAGCCACACACAGGAAGATCCACCTAGATCCAGCTTATTCTCTCTGTCTGTCTTTTCTACATCCTACGCCACCCCCCCCTTAGGCTTACCGAACCTTTGGCTGAGCTGACCCATACCTAGGTTGCAGGCTTGATCCCTAACCCTGGTCAGGGTGCCTGGAGAGGCAACCAATCAATATGTCTCTCCATTCAATGGAAAAATATCCTTGGGATTAACAAAAATAAAAATATAGCCCTGGCTGGTTTGGCTCAGACAGAGTGTTGCCTGTGGAATGAAGGGTCCCAGGTTCAATTCCCCATCAGGGGCACATGCTCATGTTGAAGGCTTGATCTCCAGTGGGGGGTGTGCAGGAGGCAGCTGATCAATGATTCTCTCTCATCATTGACTAGGGGCCTGGTGCACAAAAATTTGTGCACTCGGGGGGGTTCCCCACAGCCTGGCCCATGCCCTCTTGCAGTCTGGGACACCTCAGTGTGGGGGGGATGTCCACCTGCTGGCATGCCTGGCCAGCCTGGGTGAGGTTGAGGGCCATTTTCAGGCTGCCCACAGCCCCTTCAGGGTTCCTGCACTGGGGGGTGGGAGGGCTGGTGAGTGCAGGTGTGGACGTTTCCCACCGGAAGGTCCACGATCGCACACGCCTGGTGGGCCCCCACCACTGAGGGGACACACCTGGCGCAGAGCTGGGTGGTGAGCCAGGGGCGGACACTGGTGCAGGATCCCTCAGTGGGGCCCTGTTGCTGAGTGAACACACACGGGGAGGAGCCGGGCAGCGGACTGGCTTCGGATGCTCCTCACTGTGCAGCAGATGCTCCCGCACACCCTGTGGAGGCCCCCGGGAGGCAGAGCCAGGCGGCAGACCCAGGACGGCTGCTCCTAGACGCCCCGAGGAGGCCCCGGGCCGGACCCTCCACCCCCACTGAGCTGACACACCTGGCACAGCTGTGCTGGCCACAGAGGCTCCCAGTGCAGAGCCACCCTGCCAGCCTCTATCTTGGCTGGGTTAATTTGCATACAGCCACTCTGATTGGCTGGTGGGTGTGGCTTAGGTATCCCAAAGAAACGGTCAATTTCAATATTACGCTTTTATTAGTTTCGAGAATTGAAACACTGTTGCTTTAAGCTGAGGCCTAGGCAGATAACGAAACCTCCTGTTTGTTTCAGCTCCGTGGCTTCTATAATTGAAACATTGTTATTGTGAGCAGAGGCTCAGCCAGCCTAGGCAGGCAGTTGCAACGGAAGCCTTTGGTTTGCTCTAGCTCCGTAGCTGCTGGCCTCCATCTTGGCTGGGTTAATTTGCATGCAGCCACTCTGATTGGCTGGGGGGCGTGGCTGGCGGGCGTGGCTTAGGTGTCTTGGGTGATGGCCAATTTGCATATTACTCTTTTATTATATAGGGTATTTCTCTCTCGCTCTCCCAAATCAATATATATATATACACACACACACATACACAGAAATGGTTGCTCTGAAAGGTTTTTTCTTATTTTTTCTCAGTTCTCCCTGCATGCCCTCTTCATCTCATTGATACCCTCACTTACTCCTACCCCTACTCGCAATCCTGGACCAAGTTCCTGCAACTAATTCCTCTATTCAAGATGTGCAATTAACATACCAGGATAATAGCAATGGGTTAAATCCCTCACACATTTTCTTTTCCTAATCATGGAAGAATCCTAAAAGGAAACAAAATACTGTCTCAATTCCAAAGGAAAAAGACCCTTATTTTTTTAACATTTTGGATAAGTAATGTTCTGAGATCAGACTATATAAAGCAGTAATGACAGGGTTAACACAATCTTTTAGAAGCCTAATAAGTTCTCTGATTCTAGTATGTGTTATATATACATCTGTATCTATATATTTCTTAATTTCAGAGAGGGAGAGAGAGATCAATGATGAGAGAGAAACACTGATTGGCTGCCTCTTGCACGCCCCCTATTGGAGACTGAGCACACAATCCAGGCATGTGCCCTGATAGGGAACTGAGTCATGTCATGACCTCCTGGTTTATGGGTCGATGCTCAACCACTAAGCCATACCAGCCAGACTGATTCTAAAATGTTTTGAAAATTTGCATTTCAGCATTCAAATGTCTCTTTTTTAAAATATATTTTTATTGATTTCAGGGAGGAAGGGAGAGGGAGAGAGAGAGAGAAACATCAATGATGAGAGGGAATCATTGATCTGCTGCCTCCAGCACAGCTCCTACTGGGGATCGTGCCTGCAACCTAGGCATGTGCCCTTGACTGGAATCGAACCCAGAACCCTTGAGTCAGCAGGTTGATGGTCTAGCCAATGAGTCAAACCACCTAAGGCAAAATTTCTCTATTTTAAACTAAAATGCCATAAAGCATTAAACTGAGAAAATGTAAAAGTCTTAACATTTGTTTTATATTGTACTGGCACAAAGTAGTACTTTCAATATAGGCCATATTTTTAATTTCAGAGGAATTTTCTTTGCTGACCTTTGAAAGGAAAAAAAAATTGTTTTCTATTTTTGAGTTTTCACCAGTATCAAATACTAATTTAGTTGTTTGTGACTCACAACAAAGGAAGTGTTCCTTTTTGTAGATTATATTGATGATGATTTGACAAACTTTTTAAATTGACCAACTTCAAGGTAGATGTTGTATTTGTAAGTTACTCTTCTCAGCCAGCTCTATTATGAACTTTGTAAGGGTTTTATAATTTTTAAAAAACCTGTTCTTGACTGAGATGCAAGCCTTCCATAATTACATGCCACAGTGCGACTCTTACGCAATGGGCCTGTGGTTTTCCAAACTTAGTACAAAGCATGTAGATTTATCAGTGAGTTGAGACTTAGTCTTGTTCTCCTTTGATTCCATAAATGGTTGTTCCAGCTTTAAAAAGGGCCACCTAATTTACAACTATTCTCTATTTTTTAAGAGTGAGAAATAACACACATATTTGACATGCTGACAAGAGAACTTCAGCAACGTTCTCCCTGCCGTGAAATGCGTCGCTCAGAAGCCCCGTTTCCTACCCCTAGACTTTCTAGATGAATCTAGAAACAAACTCAGAAATGTCTGCCTATGAACTTACAAGTGTTGACAAAACCTGAGTGATGCCTCTGGGAATGGAGGGTTGGAAGGTCTGATACCACAAATACTTATTTGTCTTGGAAACAGGAGGGCCATATTTCCAAATATTCCAACGGACCCCTAGACTTTACTCTGTCGAAAATGGTATCCTCCACTTGAAGATATTAGCATAAATTCCACGTTGAATCAAACCCATAATCCATAATAACTTCCTTGGTAGAAGTATCTCAGATCAACAGGTGGCATGCTCTTACCTAGTTGAAAATATAAATGATCAAAGACAACTTTTTGACTGGCTGTCCTCAATATTTTCCCTCCATAATTAAAGTAAGCGCATCTCAGCAACTCCTCCCTTTTAAAATCCATCGCTATCTTCAGGAGTCACATGCATTATTCTGGCCATTTAATTCTTCACTTCTGCTTGTAGTGACATACCCTTGCAGTAGGTGAGACCCTTAATTTTGGTTGTACAGTCTCACTTGGTTACTTTTTACTCGTATGCAATTATTAGGGAAGGCTTTTAAAGTTATATATATTTTTTGCCCTGGGAAGGTGGGGTGTGGTATGACACAACCTTTAAAGTCATTATTCTGCCTCTAATATTTGCTAACCGTGGTAAAGGTTGTAGGTGCCAGGCAATTCCGCCGGGAAAACTGAAATCTAATCCTCCTAATAGGAACGCCCCCACTAAAACCGGGGCGCTGACACTACCGCGGGCAGCAGGGGTGCGGAAACGCGCTGCTCTTCTTGCCTAGGATTTACGGTACAGGGGTGCAGGGGTTGGCCCTGGCTTGGTCCACCTGCCAGCGCAGTTTAAAGTTTCCGAGGCCCAGGAGCAACACAATGACTCGGGTCCAACAGCCTCGATGGCCAGAAGGGCATTTCAACTGCCTGGAGGGAGCCCTTGGACGCGGGCGGACTGCCTCCGCGTAGGCGCCCATGCCCTCGCCCGCCCTCCTCTACCCCTGACCAGACATGATTTCTGACGATCCCTGGAAAGCTTGGAGGTTTATGGCTGGAAAAGGAAACGACGCTGGAGTGTGGCCACATCATTAGTTTGTGTCGCGCGCGGGACCAGATGGGCAGCCAGTGAACGGCGCGGGGATGTGATGGACAGTTTTATAATGTGATTTCCCCCCCAGAAAGCTGAGGCAGGCTTCACTTCCCTCTATTTCCTTTCGGTCTGTAGGACTCGCGCTCTCCCCCGCTCTGCAATATCAATGAACTCAACTTCGCAGTGGAGTGGCCAAAAGGGAGGAGGATGGATCGGTCTCTGTAACCTCTGGTGGTGGTGGTGAGAGTCGGAGGAGTGACGGCGACCAGGGGACTGCGGCTGGGACCCCGGGCGCCCGGTGCAGACTGCAGGGCGGGTGCGCGCAGGCGGCGATGGAGCGGACGGTGCTCGGGATCCGCCGAGGATAGGCAGACACCCCGGCGGCTGGAGGGGCCCTCTGACCTCGGGGCCGACTTAGCAGCCGCTGGCACCTCGCAGCTCAGCCGCAGCACTTTCCCTGCCATTACCATCGCTCTTGAGAAGTCATGGAAGACGCGACAGTGCCAGACCTCAGAGACATCGAGCTGAAGCTGGGGCGCAAAGTGCCGGAGAGCCTAGTGCGCTCGCTGCGCGGGGAGGAGCCGGCTCCCCTGGAGAGGATGAGGGACCCCTGTGGGGGGAGCGGCGGCGGCAGCGGCAGCGGCGGCGGCGGCTGTAGCAGCAGCAGCAGCTGCTGCAGCCTCCCTCCCTCCTTGTCATCCTCCTCTTCGTCCTCCCCAACCTCGGGCTCCCCAGGAAGACGCAGCCACTCCAGCACCCTGGAGAGGCTGGAAACCAAGCTGCACCTCCTGAGGCAAGAGATGGTGAGTGCGGTGCGCCAGGCCAGCTGTGGGCATGGGGGGCCTGCCCGGCCACAAAAAAATAAAAATAAAAAAATGCGGAGATCGGAGATGGGAAGGGAGGGCCTTTGGAGAGAGGGTGGCTGGGGCTGCAGGGGTGGGTTCCGGTGCGTGGGAAAAGAGGAGGGAGAGGAGCGCACAGGGGGTGCAGGTCTGGAGGCCGCCGCTGCAAGGCTTGTTTACCCCGGACTTTGCTCGGTTCACGGTTCGCCGAGAGCGCAGAGCCTGCTCAGTTCCGTGCACTCTGATTGCGAGGACTTGGCGCTCCCCTGGCTGCGTCCATTTAGCGGCCGGAGCGCGGTCTCCGGGGCACCAGTCCCCCCCACCCCCACCCCCACCCCCACCCCCAGGGCTGGCGGTTACTACAGAAGCACCTGGGGCCTGCTGCGAGCCAGTCACACTTTAGGTTCAAAAAGGTGGCTCAGGCCGCGGCGCTGATTACCGAGACGGAGACGCTTCCGGGTTTGCCGAGAGGTGGCGCCGCGGGGTCCCTGCAGCCTGGCTCCCTCCTCTCCCACCTCCACGGCCTCCGCCCCGTGGGTGGCGCAGCTGCGGTTCCCAGGCCTCCGTGGAGCTGGCTCTCCACAGCTGGTTCTGAAAACAGTGGCCCGCTCGTCCTGTCTTCGATGGTCTCGTGAATAGCTTGCTACACTGTGTTGGATCCAAGAGAGCAGGTGACCCCAGGCCCAGGGATTTGCTAATGACCGCTTCCTACTCCTCCCCCTCGCTCCTCAGTCTGCGATTGTTTTCTGTGCGGTTTGCAAATATTAGCCCAGGAAAGGGAGGGTGGGAGGAGCACAGGGACAGGGAGCACTCCTTATTCCCAAGGGATACAGGTAAAGGCACTTGACTTGCCATAAGCGCTTGTGCAAGTCACTTCCCTGTGGCCTCAGCTTATTTGCACAACGAAGTGGTTGCAGGAAATGATGCCTTCCCGAAGATTTTGAGGGGTAAGGACAACAAATCCGCAGCATTTCCTACCAGGTTGGGGAGAAGGAAAGTTGAAACAGGGGCCTTTCTCAAAGGATGGTTGGAAGGATTTTCTGCAAAATGATGCTGCCTGCTGGAGCTTTGCATTAAAAAGGAGTAACCAGAGGAGTTTCCCTCCTCTCTCTCTGCAGTTGGAACACTCTGGAGGGAATGAATTCCACAGCCTAAAGTAATCTTGGCAATCAGATGAGCACAGAAAGCCAGTCTTCAAGACATGTCCCATATTCAGAATTGTCACCACATGACGGCTCTAGGAAACCCTCTGAAAACCTCTCTCAAGTTCTTTGAGGCCATTCTGTATCTTGAATGTCTCAAGTATTCATTTTCTCCCTACATGGAATGCCCAGATGTTTACAAAAATACATAGTTATAGCCCTAGCCCCATGCCTCGGTTGGTTGGAGCATCCTCCCATACATACACCAAGAGGTTGTGGGTTCAGTTCCCTGTCAGGGCACATACCTAGGTTGGTTGCAGGTTTGATCCCCAGTGGGGGCCCATTTAGGAGGCAACTGATCAATGTTTCTCTCATATCCAGGTTCCCCTCTCTCTTTCTCTGTCCTTCCCTCTCTCTTTAAAAATAAATAAAAACAGCCCTAGCTGCTCTGGCTCAGTGGATGGAGCGTTGGCCTGTGGACTAAGGAGTCCTGGGTTCGATTCCAGTCAAGGGCACATGCCAAGGTTGCAGGCTCAATCCCCGAAAGGAGGTGTGCAGGAGGTAGCCAATCAATGAGTCTCATCATTGATGTTTCTATTTCTCTCTCTCTCTCTCTCTCTCCCTCTCTCTCTCTCTCTTCCTCTCTGAAATCAATAAAATATATATTTAAAAATAAGTACAATAAATAAAAACATATCCTCAGGTGACAAATATATGTGTGTGTGTGTGTGTATGTGCGCATGCACGTGCATGAATGGGTAGTTGTATGTGTATATATTCATACATCATGTGTAATGCAAATGATTTTATACCATATTTATGTTTCACTGTCCAGATACACAGGTTACACATATTAGTTATTCAACAAGTATTTATTAAGCATTTATTATACCTATTAAGTAACTGGCTGCTGAAAGTACAAAATGAAAAAGTCAAGGAGCCTCTCTATTAAGGCTCTCCAATTTCTTATACTCATTTGCCATTTATTATTTTTAGTATATCAAGCCAAATGTGTTCTGTAACTCCATAGGTTAAACAAAACCCATCTGGTTATTAACACATCTGGTTATTAACAACGAAAGACACTACTAAGGAGGAAAATTTCCTCCTATTCTTCTTGGTTCTTTGGCTGGTCTAACAAGTAAATTGACATAAGACAGATTATCAGGAGGAAAACAAACTTAATTTCATATGTAAGGTAAACCCAATAAAATGTGAGACACAAGGTCAAGTTAGGCAGTTGGGGCTTATTTGCCTCTATGAGAAAAGTAGTGGAATCCGGCCGCGGGGCTTCAAGGGGAGAAAGGTAATTCTGAGGCCAAGAAGAAGAGCAGATGTTTGGAAATGAGATGTTTGCTTGGCTAGCAGACGGGTTGTTCAGATAAAAGTTATCTCTGGGAATAGCTCTCTTTCTGAACCAGGCCCTTGTCTAAATTCCTTTAGGTAGTTAAGGGAGAAGTAAAATGTTTTCCCCAGCCTGCTGCGTCTTGATTGTCTTCAGCTCAAAATAATCCACATTCCAAAGTGGTGTATATAGAGGTCATGCGTTCTGATCCTCTTCCAACACTTTCCAGAGATATCTGTTTTTCTTAATGAAAATGTTACAGAGTTAATAAAAATCGATTTCCCCAAACCAGATCCTGCTCTGTGTCATGATCATGGTATCTTAATAAATAACCTTTAAAATGCATATAGAAACAGTGCCAGCAGAGGCACATTGCCACATTGGCCGTTCGTCATATTTTCTAGGTGAAACATCTATGCACTTGGGAGAATTCATGCCAGAACAGATGCCTGGTGCTCCATTTTATACTCTAATAAAGGCCTCCATTGAGCACATGATGACACTGGCTATGAGACCTGAGAGAGAAGGGACTGCAAACAGGTATATCCCCTGGCCAAGGAGAGCGTTTCCCCCCCATTTCACATGACTCACTGGGTGCTCAGCTTCAGCAGAGTTGCAAAGCAACAGATTTGTTTTCATGTAGACTTGGCAGTTTTCTTATAAACACCGAACAGATGCAGTTCTTCCTCTCTTCCCCTAGTGTCTCCATGTAGAGAAGCTGAGCTATGATCTCTTAATGATGATTTTTATGTCCTTGTCCTATCCTCTACCATGAGCATTGAGTTAACCTTCTTGGTATTATGCATAACCCCATATTTCATGCTCATTATTTTGAGTTGTTCACAGATGTCTCTTCTGGATAGTCTAGAGTTATCAGGCTTTGATCTTGCCTTCGTAACTCCTTCCTAAGATACACCTTAGCCATGCACACACCTTTCTAGAGACTTCCAGGAATTAACCTTCTTTTCCTATTAGAATGGATGTGTATACCATGGACACAACACAGCATAGCCTTGCAGGGAAGTAGTCTTAAGATTCTTTACATGCACATGACTTTATCATTGACTCTCTCATCTCCTTTTATGCTTTTATGAATAATTTCCTTAAATCTTATTAGTTAATGCTATAATCCATGCTCATACAGTCCTGTGAAATGCACTGTAATGAAAGAAAGTTGAAAAGGATTGAATGGGGGCAAAATCTGTTTCTGTGATCAAATTTCTTAATGTCGAAACTCTTATTAACAACATAAATAGCGCCATACATAATAGAGGTGTAGGAATGAAAACATTGCAAAAGAAACTTTTCAGGAATATATTTGATACGACAGGCCAATTCAAGTTAACCATCAGGATGTTTGGGGGAGGGAGAAAATTTTCCCAATGTGTAAAGTATTTTGATTTTTAATTTAAAGATGAGGAAATTTGACAATACATTAAAAAATGAAGAGATACACATAGGAAATACATGATAAAACTGGAAATAGATTTAGGACCTCTTGTACAAATTATGCCCGATAATATTTGTTCACTACTTTTCAGTTCACAGAGTGTTTTAATATCTGTCACATCATTTGCATCTAAGACCATACTGGGAAAGGAATTCTTTTCTTTCATATTTTACAAATGTGATCATTGTGGCTTAGAGAAGGTTGAGAAAGCAGGCCAAGGTCACACTAATTAGTGGACAGAATCACAACGTAACTCATATCATCTGAATCTGTGTACTGTGTTTTTATGATCATTCTGGTCTGTATCGCAATAATTTCCCTTCAAAATATAGTTTTTATACATCTGTAATATCTTATCACCTTCTAAAATACTGAGAGACCAGTCAAAAGAATCCCTCAGGATGCATGCCAGGGGTTGTTTCAGTCAGAAGTTCATTCAATAATCAACAAATATTTATTGAGTGCCTACTATGTACCAGGTCTGCCTCAAGACCTTGGGAATATAGAACAAAATGCCTACTTTAAAAAGCCAGTCATCCAAGGTCTGTTATATTTGAAATTTTCTTCCTAGACTCTATGTAAAGACTCCTTTTTTGGAGGGGGTGAGGGATAGCACCAATGCATTGTTATGAGTATTATACTTATTTCAGTGCATAAAGATTCCTTTTGCAAAATTTTCTTAAAAGTGGGACTTTAAGCATTACTTATCAAATACTATTCCTCTAAGTTCTAGAATATCTCAGAATATCCAAATATTTTCCAGTAATTATGAACAATCTGTCAGAACCTGCATTTGATTTCTTCGTGATTAAATTTATATTGCACTTTTACAATATGTGTAAAGAGTTTTAGTGCTACTTCAATGCATCCATTTCAAACATCTAGCCTTAGAGTAAAAGTTATCTACATCAATTTACTCTGGAAGAAATTTGAAATGCAGGAGATTATAAAAGCAATTACTAAAGAACTAGAACCTGGAATTAAAAGGAGTCTAATATACCTTCCCACATTTGCCTTCCTACATAATTACTGTTTACAAAATCAAAGTAGAGTTTGTAAAGAAGTACGTATTACTTATAGATGCCATATTCTGGATTTTAGTCAACTGTTTATTATGTTGGGATGGTTATTGCAGTGCCACTATAAAAACTAATTTGAAAATATTA
>PVJC01001077.1:0-100807 GCA_004026665.1 Murina feae | reverse complement strand
CTTCCTTCCTTCCTTCCTTCCTTCCTTCCTTCCTTCCTTCCTTCCTTCCTTCCTTCCTTCCTTCCCTCCCTCCCTCCCTCCCTCCCTCCTTCCCTCCCTCCCTCCCCTCAGGAGTGAAGATATTCTGGGACTGGACAGTGCTGCAACTCTACTTCTTTCCTTTGCTCTCCTCCCCCCGCCCCCCTGCCCCCCCAGCATCCTGAATGGCTCTGGCTTCTGCCCGAGAGGAGCTGTCACTCACTTGGTGAGGCAGGACCCCGGCTGGGCCAGGGAAGCGGCGTGTTTTGGCTCGCGTGGTAGGGTGCGTGGGCTGCTGGGGTGTCCGGTTGGCAGCAGTGACCAGCTGTACCAGGTGGTTGGTGACTATGGGTGTCTGCAGAGCTGCTTGGGGACCCTTGGGGGTGCTGACAGGAGACTCAATTGAAGACAGTGGAGTTCGGGGTTGTAAGGGCCCCCGAGGGAAGAATCCAGAGCCAGTCCTTGAGAGAGTAGAACAGCTTGAGTTGGGAGTCCGTGGGAAATTAGGTTTGCCACTCAAGTGGGCATTTGGAGACTGGAATGGCTGACTGGGCACAGGATTTCGAGGGCAGCTCTGAACAGGCCCCCCGGTAGCCTGGAGAGGCCGGGGCCCTCGACCTGGGGAAGCTCTGTGGCAGACTTCCCGGCGGGTTTGCTGAGCAGGAAGTGTTGAAGCACTTGGCATAGGCAGGTGACCCATGGCACCAGCCCTCAAGGGGGGCTGTGGAGTCCTACAGATGACAGGACCTGGAGGCTGACCCTGGGCGGATGTGACACCAGTTACGCGGGCGGCAGGCACAGGGCCCTTTTGGCAAGATCCGCTCCGATCAGCTACCCGAGCCTTTTTAGTCAGTACTGAGTCTTCCTGCTGCCCAGTGGGCAGGGTTCCTGTTGCCTCACTGTTAACTCCAAGTTCCAGCTCCAGGCCAGGCCCTTCCAGCTCCATGCTGGCCATGACCTTATCAAATTCATCTTGCTCAGGTCCCTCACAGCCACCAATCACCTGCTGTTTGCTCTCAAAGGTAAGCAGGGGGTGGGAGGCTGAGGTCTGTGGTCTTGCTGGTTCTCTGAGCACTTCTGTCAGTGTCCCTCTTCTCTGATTGCCAGCCCGGATGCTGGAAGTGAAGACAGGTCTTAGGAGCGCTGTTCCTGTGGAAGCCGCACCCCTGCTGGAGGTAGGAAGGCGCAGTCCCAGGGCTGGTAGGTCCAAAGCCTCCGAGGAAGCAGCAGGGCATGATGGCAGCTGCCCAGAAGACCGTGCCTGCACAGTGTCTTGTGGCCTGGAAGAGACAGGTCTGAGGCACCCAGCATTCATGGGCCCTGAGCCAGCAAACTGGTTCTCTGCATCTTCCACAGCAGACAAGAAATCCTACAAAGCAGCAGAAACAGTGAGAAATCAAGAAACGCTCTGCTTTTCCTGCTTCAGGCACGCGGTGTGTTTATATGTGCAGATACACAAAAGCAAGAGACCGAAGCATGAAAGGCCACGGTGGAGTCCCTCGCCATGCTGGTCTTGCCTTTGATCCATTCACCTCCAGGCTTCCACCAGGAACACTCACAGGCTAAGTCTTCAGGTGCCGTTAGTCAATCCGAAGTCGGGGTTGGGAAGTGGGTGGTGGGCAGGGGTGGCAGTTAGGGGAGCAGCGGGAGAAGTAAATATACTAGGGTGCCAACGAGTCAAACAAATCCCCCCAGGTCACGAAGAGTCTAGCTTTCTGCTATCCAGCCTGTGAAATAGGGGTTTGTCCAGCTGGTCATGCTGCTTGTCCTTACGCCCACCACACACACACACACACACACACACACACACACACACACACACGGCCTTCAGTAAGCTAGAGAGGCCTAACAGGCAGGCAGCAGTTAAACATAGCTTTACAGGCAAGTTAAATTAAGTAGGGGTTCCAGTTGGGAAGCAAGGTGAGATTGACATCTTCAAGAGCAACAGACCTGTTCCGAGGGTGTTTTTGAGTCAGAACTGCTGATTTAACTGACAGGAAGGTCCCCACCGCCCCCACCGCCTGCTGCCACACTGGATTGTCTGGGTTAGAGAAAGGTTTTTTTCCTGCTTTGTGTATAATGAGGAGAGCAGCATACTCCAACACCACCACCTTAGGATTTAACGATAATATTAGTAACATGAGGATTATTGTAGCAGTAAAATACTGATGACCTAGGGGGTTGATGGATCTCTTTTCCCAGGAAGACCTCACTTTCAGATGTGATGTTATCTGCCTTGGGAAGGGGGAAAGGGATCTGGTCATGGATCAGAAACTTGAGTTGTCGGAGGTCTTCACTCTGAATTTCACTACGGCCTAGCAGTCCTACCATCACCTGGCAAGACTCAAAAGGGTCAATTTAACAGTCACCTTTTCAGCCTGTAATCACACATCTCTAAAGCTAAAAGACAAAGACAAGGACACATCTTCTTGACAAAGCTGGAAGTTTTGAATTATTTGTAAAAATAACAGTCAAGTCCCCAAGTGATAATAAAAACATCTAACATTTGAAACCTCACTAGGTGTCAGGAACCATGGAAATATTTTATCAGAATTTTCTCAATGAATTCTCACACTGGCCCTATGAATAGGTGCTGTTATTATTCCTGGTTTTTGGATGCAGAAATTAAGATCAGAGAGGTTAAATAACTTCACAGAACCAGAACTAGAACTTACATGTGCCCTTGTCACTATGTCATAGGGTCTCAATGAACGATCTTTTTAAAAAAAATTTTTTTTAGAGAGAGAGGGAGAAAGAAAGATAGAAACATTGACTGATTGCCTCCTGCACACCCCCAACTGGAGATCTAGCCCAAAACCCAGGCACGTGCCCTGAGCAGGAATTGAACCGGTGACCTCTTGGTGCATGAGAAGGCTCAACCCACTCAGGCACACTAGCCAGGCTGGACTGGTTTTTAAGAGGTCTGACAGAGATTAGTTTCCCCTTTGAACCTCATGTTCCAGTAGCCTCCAAGGAACGGGAGTATGGTGTTGGGCTGCCAGAAAGGTCCCTGATGCAGCATTCACTATCGCACTCAGCACAAATCTGGCATCGGGACAAACTCTAAATGTGATTTTTAAAGCAAAGTGCTGGGACACAAAAATTAGGTTTGAATGGCTTGTCATTGATCAAATAGAATTTTATTCTATAAACGTAGTTTAGTCATTTCCATGTATATTAAGACTCGAGTCAGGGGCCAAGACCTCTCCAGGCTGTTGGTGCTTTATTCTTAAGGAGGTTCATTTACCTTTCTGGGCTTTACTCACTGAAGTCCTACTTCCTTGTGAAAAGGATTTGAGATAGAAATGTTGGGCCTCCCAAATGAAGCCATATCCTTTGGATCTGAGTGGGGAGAGAGCTATGGAGATCACTAGTTCAGTAGTCTCTGGCTGCACCCGGAGGTTAGAAATACCCCTGCCTGGGTCCATCCCAGAAAATTCTGATTTAATCGGTGTGTAACAGGGCCTCAGCAGGGGTGATTCTAACGTGCCAGCTTCAGATCTAGTCTAATCCCTCATCTTCTGAGGAGAGAGGGATGGAAAGAACATGTGAGGCACAATGTCTCCCATGTTGCAGAAGAGAAAATGGAAGGCCGGAGAACGAAGGCCGGTTGGTGACACCAGGCCTCCTGCCGTCCAGTAGCTGTGCTGTGTCTGGCTCTCCCTAAACTTTCTTCCCACTTCAAGCATGTCATCAAGAAGATGAGTCAGCCCCGGCCATATGACTCATCAAGACAACGCCGGTTGGAGCGTTGTCTTGTGCACAGAAGGTTTGAGGGTTCGATTCCCAGTCAGGGCACATACCCAGGTTCCGGGTTCAACTGTCAGTCCGGGAGTAAATGGGAGGCAACTGGTCGATGTTTGTCGCTCACATCAATGTGTCTCTCTCCCCCTCTCCATTCCTCCTTCACTAAAAACAACAGAAAAAGCATGTCCTTTGGTGAGGACTGAAAAAGAAAAAAAAAAATAGAAGGGGAATCAAATCATCTACAGACACAGCTTCCAGGCAGGGGCCCTTATAATTTAAAGGTATGACACTCAGGGAGCTCCTCTCTCTGGCTTTTTATTTCTAAGACAGTTAAATAAATTGTTTACATTTCTCATTATGCTTCAGTCTTTCACTGACAAAAAAAATCAATGTACGTATCAAGTAAAAGGAGATGGGGGGGGCAAGTTGCTTCAAAATGTTCTGAGCCTGGTGTTTACATCTTTTTTTCTTTTTTTTTTTAATCTTCATTGTTGAAAGTATTACATATATCCCTGGGTATTAAGACCGCTTCTGTTCACCAACATTTCCTTACCTCATCTTCAAACTCCTCTTCCACAGCAAAGAGCTTCTGCAAACTGCATGCCTGGAAGGAAAACAAAGCAACGGAGGTTGGAGGAGAAGTACCGTTTGCAAGTACATTCTGTCCTCACTCTGCTGCTTCCCAATTCTAACAGGACCATCAGGTGCACTGTTTTTGGTTTGTTTGTTTTGCTAGTGTTGGGGGAGGAATAAGGGATGAGAAGAGATGAGATTCACTTAGAGACTTAGATGATTTCAAATCCTTTTCTCCATAAAACAACCCACTCGAGTCCATCTGCATTAATCTTGGAAGGGGAAGAGGCACAGGAAAGGCTGCCAAAGGAAGCATGGGTCATTCTTTAGACGCAGCGCTGCACGCGTGGGCATGAGGATTCTGCAACATCCCAAAGGTCCGCCTGAGCAGCCTTCGTCACACATAGGACACCGCCGCACACCCAAACATGCCCAGCCGCGGGACCTTTCTGTCTGAAAGCCAAGCCAGTGGTTTCCTTCTATCTGATCCCATGTCCACAGGCCAGGGTCCCAGGAAGGTGGGGTGCCCCAGGCCACAGCTCCCCCTTCCTGGGCAGCAGGGCTGCCGCGGCGGCTCTGCGATGTGTGTCCAACTCAGAGCCAAGGGCTGTGCCTGCCCGCAAGGGTCCAAGGGCCAGAGTGGACGGCCGGGGGGAGAGGGTCAGGCTCAGGAGGTGTGACATTTGAGCGCATCGGGAAGGATGAACCGGAGAGCGCCAAGAAGAGCTGAAGGCCACAGGAGGGAAACTGAGGCCCAGAGGGAGGTGGGTGGAGAGAGAGCCCTCCCAGGGCCTCCGGGCGCGTCCAAGCCAAACCCAGGTTTCCCGGCCTCACAGAATTCTCGCCCAAACTCGAATCCAGCCCTGCAGCTCGCCCAGCGGAGGGGCTGGAGCCTGAAAGGCAGCCGTGCGGCCCCGGACCCCAGCCCCGAGGCACGGCATTACCATGGCGACGGCGGGTGTGCTTCCGCCAAAGGGTTATCCGACGGGCCCCAATTCAAGTGGCCGCCGGGGCCTCGGGCTTGGCCCGGGCGGGAGGGTCGGAGTCCGGGGGACAGTATCTCTGGGGCGAGATCGGAGAGGTCCTGCGAGCCGGGCCGGTACCAAGACTGGGTCGCCGGGAAGGTGAGGGCCCGCGCCCTCGGTCGCATTCGAAGCCGCCGCCACTCCAGCGTTTCCGCCCTCTTAAAGGGGCGGGGCTATTTTATCCCGCCGACACAAAGGCTCTACTTCCGCCAGTCTTCCGCCCCGGCCTTAAAGGGAAATTGATGGGCTCTCGGTCGCCCTCCAGCGGCCACTCGGGCTGGGTCCGCTGGTTCAAGCGCACGTTTGGCAATTTGGGCGCCTGATGCCCAATCCTGCCCATCCTCCTCTATTGTGCTGAGCACACTAGCGAGTGGGTACTTGAGCATGACTCATTCACACCAGAAGCCACCCCCTTGGTCTGTCTGTTCATCCTTCCATCCATCTATCTCTCTTTGCAACACATTTATTTATTAAGTAAAGTTGTTCTCCGTCTGGCTCTTTTCATCCTTCAGTGTTTCAGCTGAGATCTCAGATCTTCCCTGGCATCTATTCTCTCATGTAGCATCCCCCCCCTCCCACCCATCACTATTTTCTTCTCAGCACTCTTCATAATTTATAATTATCATGGTTGACATCTCTATCATGTGTATTTCTCACTAGACTATGAGGTCCCTGAAGGCAGGGACCTTGCCTGGCTTGTTCAAGTCTGTATCCCCAGCACTTAGCACAATACACAATAGAGTCATTGAATGACACAGCGGCCACTATATGTTGAGCACCATGCTTGATCCTGGGGATGGAGAAAAGAATGACTGCTTGTGCCCTCAAGTTCACACACAAGTCAGGGAGACACAGATCCAAAGGAGTCCAGGAGATTTGTGCAGCGAGATGGACAGGGGCCTAGTGATCTGGGAAGGCCAGCTTCTGTCACTAAAGCCTTCTCTGGTTATGACCCTTACCCCGACCTCAATTCCTCTTGTGTTTGTCATCACAGGGCTAGTCAGAATGATAGCTAAGGCTGCACAGTTTTGAGGATTCAAAAGGCAGGAGGAAGGACTCTGACTTGAGCTCTTAACCATCTGATCTGAGCCAGTCCTGAATCTTTCCTAGGGTTGTCTGGTCTGGCCTCCCCTCCGACAGCCGATGGCTTCTATCATAGCTTCACGTGGACCAGTTTTCTTGTCATGTGTTAGAATGGGGGCCAGGATGGCATTGAGAAAGGGAACCTGGACTCCTAACTTTCATCCCCGTCAGCAATCTTCTCAAGGCCTCTGTGCTTCTGAACTGGGGGGCAAAACCCCAACCCTCCCATTTCAGGCCTCCTCTCCTCACTGGAATCCCAGGAACGACTCATCCTGCACCATTGTGGATAGTCCCGGAGACCCAGTTCTAGGGCTCCCTGTGACTCTGACTGGGTCAGCTCAGGTTGACAGGAGATCACAGAGCCCGAAAGGCCAAAAGGAAGAATGATAACTCCTATCCACCCATACTCTGCAGCTTCCAATTTTAACCAGCAGCTCACTTTGTGGTCACAGACATCCTGTGCAAAGTGGGGGGCAGGTATTACTTTAAAGATTAGGAAACTGAGGCCCCGAGGGGGAAGGGATTCTCTCAGGGTCACACAGCCACTCAGTGGCATATCTTCTGGTTGGAAATCCTATGCTCTTTCCTCCGTCACCTTCCTCAGTTAAGTACATTTAGCATCTGTTGCCCCCACTTCCTGTTAGGACCTAGAGGAGGATGGGGCAGTGGCTGGAGCAAATGGAAAATGTGGACCCAGGACATTTTGGGGAGGGCCTGACAGGACACAATATGGAGGTTGCCTGTGATTTAAACATTGGTCGGATAGCTCAATTGGTTAGAGCTTTGTCCTAATACCAAGGCTTCAGGTTCAGTTCCCAGTCAGGGCACATACAAGAGGCAACCAAAGAATGCATAAATAAGAGGAACAACAAATGATGACTCTTTTTCTCTCTTCTCTCCTCTCCCTTCTTCTTTCAGAAATCAGTTAACAAAAACATATAAAAATATATTTTTAAAATTCTTCACCTCTAGCCAGTTTGGCTCAGTGGATAGAGCATTGGCCCACAGACTGAAGGGTTTCAGATTCGATTCCGGTCCAGGGCACGTACTTCAGGTGCAGACTCAAGTCCTGCCCCAGTGGGGGCATTGTGTGGGAGGCAACTACTCACTGTGTCTCTCCCCGACCCTTCCACTCTCTCTAAAAATCAATGGGAAAATATCCTCAAGTGAAGATTGACAAAATATAAAAATTCTTGCCCTGGCCGGTTTGACTCAGTGGATAGCGCGTCAGCCTGTGGACTGAAGGGTCCCAGGTTCGATTCCGGTCAAGGGCATGTACCTTGGTTGCGGGTACATCCCTGGTGGGGGGTGTGCAGGAGGCAGCTGATCAATGTTTCTTTCTCATCGAAGTTTGTAACTCTCTATCCTTCTCTCTTCCTCTCTGTAAAAAATCAATAAAATACATTTAAAAAAATATAAAAATTCTTCAATGCCTCTCTGTCACCAGAGGTTTCACATAAGATCCCCAGGCTCTGCGATGGCCTGGCGTCTGCTTCACTGTCCCATCTTGCCTTCAACCAACCTCTCAGTCACTATCAACCCCTCTTCGCCCCAGGTCCCAGGCTGCCTCCGCTAGAAGCCTTCCTTCCCTGCCCAGGCAGACCCGGGTCTCCTTCTCCCTGGTTCCCTGCACCGGGGGCCTAGTTCCAGGTTGGCTTGGTTTCTTGTATTTTCCTGTATTCTCCTCAGATTCCCTTCACACCTCCTTGCTGGACTTGGAATCCCTGCAGGGCAACAATGATGGCTTTGCATTTTGTGAACCACACTTGGCACAGGACCTGGCACAGGGAAGACACTCAACAAGCATTTGTTGAATGACTTAATGCCATCTGTCAGGAGAGAGTGCAAATGAGCCTGGGCTCCTCCATACTCATTTATGCAAATGCCTGGATGAGGAGCTTCACCTCTTAGGTGCAAAGGCCAGCAGACCTGGTGTGTGTGTGTGTGTGTGTGTGTGTGTGTGTGTGGCATTTTTCGCTGGCTATGGAGCTAGACAAATCTTGGTTCATATTTGACCCTGTTGCTAACTGGCTGTGTGACTTGGAGTAAGTTGCTTTATCTTTCTGAACCTTAGTTGTCTCATCTATGAAAATGGAATAATACCTCTTCCTCACAGGATTGCTATGCGATTAAATATATTTACGCACTGAAATGGCCAACTCCACGGCACGTTGGCAAGGGCTCAACAATGTGGGTGCCTCCCCCCTCCTTGAGTTTGCAAACATGTGCTGGGATTTGTTACGGGAACCACATGCCTTGAGTTTGTATCTATTTCAGCATACTTGCCAATGCATTTTGTCCTAATGTGTGTTTTTATCATATGTACAGTGAGTGTATGCCAGGCAGTGTGCTGATGGATGTCTTTATGACTTTCTATTGACATTCACTTGGTATGGAGAGTGGCATACACTGGCACGAGTACAAGAAGAGTCTTGCATGGTTGTGTTGGTGAGTGATGCATGCTGAGTGAGTGTGTAAAATGTGTGTGGGATAAAATGTGTGTTGTGTGGGGATCTGAGGGTACGGAGGTGGGGAAGGGCTGGTGGCTTTGCGTGTATGAAGGCTGCATAGGCAGTGCGGTGGGGTGGAACTGTGTTTATGGAAATCTTTTCTGTTTGCACCGTTCAGTAGAGCAGCCACGAGCCACAGGTAACTATTGATCACTGGAAACGTGGCTCGCGCAACCGAAGAACAAAGTTTTAATTTTATTTAATTTTAATTAATTTGAATGGAAATCGTCACAGGTAGACTCTAGACTCTAGACAGGAACCTCAAACGTGTCCTTCACAAGCCAGTGATGCGCATTCTCCTTCTTCTTAACAGGGAAACCCATCTCCGAGTCCCGACCCCAGCAGATCAATGGACCCGCTGGAGCCCCGCCCGCGAACGCACGTGCGCGCGCGTGAGATGTGCGGAGGGGGCCATCCGCCTCCCTCCCTCCCAAGTCCCAGGCGAGCGGTGAATCAGACTGACAATGAAGTGAGTCATTCATGAACTGCTCGGCGACCCAGCAGGCGGGAAGCACACGTCAGTGAGCCGCCCAGCCCGCCCCTCCAACCCCCACCCAGCGGGATCGCTCAACCCCACGCGCTGCTGATGTGGAAGAAACTGACGCGAGCGAATCAAGGCACCAAAGCTCATCCCCGCAGCCCATTCACCGCCCAGCCCCTTTCTCCCCTGCGGTGGCATGTGAGTCATCTCAAGGTCTACAGCCCCAATGCAACCCCCCCACCCGCCCTAAGCACCCCTGAGCTGGTCTCCCTCCAAAGCTGGGGAGCGGGGAGGGGAGGTTGAGCCCCTGGTGGGTGCCTGCTCTGCGTGTGGAAGCCGGGCTGACCTACTCCGGGCTGTGGTGTGGGCGGGGCTGCGGGCTGGGTGCAACTGAGGAGCATCAAGACAAACATGGGGGCAGCGGGAAAGGAGTTGCTGAAGCTGCTGCCTGGCTGGGGGTGAAGAGCGGATTTGGAGAGGGCAAGAGCAATCCCATGTGTTTTCAGGGAAGTCCCACACGGTGGTCCCCCCCCCCCCACACACACACCTGATGATCTTCTGAAGCTGGTAGCTTCTCTCCTGGGCACTCCTTCGCCTGCTCCCACCACTTGTACCTCACTACTCCCCATCAATCAGCCTTCTTCTCTTGGAATGAACCTTAGTTGAGGATTCTGACTTGGACATTGGGGTCCCTTACTAGGTCAGAAAAACATCACCAGCCCTGGCTGGGTAGCTCAGTTGTCGGGGTGTCCTCCCCGTGGTCCAGGATTTCCGGTTCAACCCCTACTCAGGGCGCATACAAGAATAAACCAATGAATGCATAAATAAGTGGAACAACAAATCAAGGTTTCTCTCTCTCTCAAATCAATAAAAATAACCCTGGTGGGTGTGGCTAAGTTGGTTGGGCATAGTCCTGTGCACCAAAAGATGCTAGTTCAGCCAACTGATTCTTCTCTCTCACATCTCTTCCTCTCTCTCTCCCTCTCTCTCTTCTCTCTCTGCCCCTCTCCCGTCCTCTCTTTAAAAATCAATAAAAAAATCTTTCAAAAAAAAACTAGTGAAAAAATAATAAAAATCAAGTAAAAATATCTTCAAAAGCCTTAAAAATGTGTGAACTCTTAGATAAAACAGCTCCACTTCTAAGGATTTGTCCTAAGAAAATAATAATTGATGTATGCAGCAATTTAGCTACTAGAATGTGAATCACAGCATTATTTAAAATGATAAAAATATTGGAACAATCCAAATGTTCACGGAAAGGGGACTGAACAGAGAAACTGTAGTAGAACAGCACAATGGAAGACAAGGCAACCAAAGAAATTGATGTGGAACCAGATTCAATGCCATGGAAATATTTTCATGAAAAATTAGGTTGTTAGATATTTTGTCCGGTACGATGCAGTTTTTCTTGAAAAAATATGAGCATGGAAAAAAGATTAGAAAACTATTCACCCAATTATTAATAATTGTTTTTACTGGATTATGGATTTAGAAGTAATTTTATTTTCTTCTTTGTACTTCTCAGATTCCCCCCAGAATTTCTACATGAAAAGTTTGTGATTTTTGATAGCAGAAAAAGTAATTAATTTACTAAATGTTTTAAAAAGCCATTTGTGGATGTGGTAATGAGAATTAACTTATATTGGGGTGATGAAATGTTTTAAAACTGGATTATGCGGTGGTTGTACAACTTGGTAAATTTAATTTAAAAATGTTGACTTGTTCATTCAAAATTGGTAAATTTTATGTTATCTAAATTATATCTAAAGTTATCTAAAAACTCTTAACAAAAGTAATTTGCTGAGCTGTCTACCTACCATTCAGGTCAGTCTCCCAACCTAATCTCAAAGTTTAGTAGTCGGGGGAGTAATCAGGGGGCAGACACCCACTTAAATTTGAAATTCAGATTAGGAATAATTTTTTTCTTTTTAATATATTTTTATTGATTTCAGAGAGGAAGAGGGAGGGAGGGAGAGAGAGAGAAACTTCATCGATGAGAGAGAATCATGGATCGTCCACCTCCTGCACACCCCCTAGTGGGGATCGAGCCCGCAACCCAAACATGTGTCCTTCACTGGAATGGAACCTGAGACCCTTCAGTCGGCAGGCCGATGCTCTATCCACTGAGCCAAACCAGCCAGGGCAGGAATAATTTTTCATATTAGTATAAAGTGAATATTAAAGTTTAAAAAGTCACGAGTTCTTGCTTTCCCTGCCGATAGCGCTCTCAAACATGGTGAAGGTTCCTAAAACCCGCCGAACTTTCTGTAAGACGTGTGGCAAGCACCAGCCTCACAAAGCAACACAGTACAGGAGGGCAAGGCTCCTCTGGATGCGCAGGGAAAGCAGCGTTATGACCGGAGGCAGAGTGGCTCTGGTGGACAGACTAAGCCGATTTTTCGAAAAAAGGCTAAAACTGCAAAGAAGATTGTGCTGAGGCTTGACTGCGTTGAGCCTAACTGCAGATCTAAGAGAATGCTGGCTGGTAAGAGATCCAAGCATTGTGAACTGGAAGGAGATAAGAGAAAGGATCAAGTGATCCAGTTCTGAGCTTCATATTTTGTTTTATTATATGACAATAACATCTTGGTATGTTCACTTCAAAAAAAAAAAAAAGTCATGATTTCTTCATGTAAGTGCTCTACACAATTATTATTTACCTGAAACTCAAATTTAACTGGGCATCCTGTGTTTTTATTTGCTAATTCTGGCAACCCTAATCTGGAGTCCTTGCTCTTGCCGCATCCCTGGGGTAGGGAAACAGACTTGGGGATGGCCATCTGGGCTCACCTACTGCCCGGGCGATTCCACAGAGCCTGGTTGAGGAGCTGGGAGCTCAGGAGCTGGGAACTTCGGGTGCAAGGGGGTGGGGGTTGCGACCATTCCTAGTGTGGAAGGAGTATCTTGCTTGGAATGAAAGTGGTCAATACCTTTCAGCTGGTTCAGAGCCAAGGAGTGGTGAAACCAAGGCTGAGGTGTGGGTGGGGCTTACCCTTTGCTAGCCCTTCACACAGGCCCTCCACGTCATGCCCCAGCAACCCACAGAGGAGGATGTCATTGTCCATTTTCATAGATGAGGAAATAGGTTCTAAGAGATTAAGTACGTTTCCAAGTTCACAGCTAAGTATCTGAGCGTCAATCCAGGGCAAGGAAGGTCTTTACTCTCTCATTGGGTTGAAATCCAGTGGTAAACTAAACAGGGTCTGGGCTCGCGTAACCTGCGTCAGATCTCTGCGTCTTCACTTACCGGATTTGTGGCTTTCGGCCAGTTCCTTAATTCTCCTGCGCCTCAGGTCCTTCATCTTACAACTGGGGATAAGAATAAGAATAAGAATGCGTACCTTGTGGCGTTGGGAGGATGAAATGAAGTCTGTTGTCTGCTGCTCTCTGTCCGTCCACTGGACAGGATGTGTCCTCGTAGATGTACCAGAGACCCTTCTGCTTGAGGATGATGGACTGTGCCTTCTAGACATGTGAATCAAGGGCTTCCTGTCGGGATGTCCTGGGTCCTCAAAGAGTTCCCGGGAGAAAAAGGACATGACTATCTCTACTTGGGGAGACCTCTCAAACCTAGAGAGACCTCATCTGGATGCTGCACCCAGGGCAGAAAGGTCATTGGGCTGTAGCCCTCGCCCCTCCATGTATCATGTAAGTACACTGCGTCTTGTCCTCTATTATTGCATGGTCTTACAGACAAGAGGACCTTCCAGAATCACTCAGTCCAATCCTCCAATCAGAGAGGGAACCCTGAGTCTCAGAGAAGGCGAACGATTTGTCTGAGCTTCTGTAGGCAGAGCTGGCCTGTGTTTCTCAGGCTCCTTCCTTCCCCATGGCTCAACCCTTCTCCTTGGGACTCTGCTGTTTCCAAAGGACTATAAGCTCCCGGAGGGCGGGCACATCTATACTGTCTGTCCCCTCCCTGACGGCATGTCCTGCTCAGAGACGACACTCTGTAGGAGCCGTGTGGGCTGTGACTGCCCACAGCCCAACCCCGGCTGACTCCATAACTATCCGTATGCTCAAGAAATTCAGGTGCCTTAGGTACAAGTTGCCTTTGGCAAATGTAAAAGCTTTAAAGCATGCATATTTCCTTTCACAGAGATCTAGTAAATTGCTTGGGTTTATCAGCTCAATTCTTTCTTGTTCTATATTATTTTATGCCTGAGGCTGTATTGAGGCAGAACTTAACCGTTTCCACTCCCAGACACTCGTTGGAGGCCATCAGGGCCCCTTAAGTATTGTCCCACCAGAGAACGGAAATGTGAGCTAGACCACTCTGCCAGAGGATACCAGAGCCTCTGGAATCCTGCCCATGGATCTGAGGATTTCCACCGCACGAGAAATTCTGGGTGAGAGTTTGAAGGTGAGGGAGGGCACATTGGAACTGGGTATCCTGTCTGTTCCCCAAGCAATGCTAACTTCAGAGGGCACAGACCCTGGCTGAGTGACAGGGTGTGTGGAGGAGATGGGTTAGCGGGTGCAGCAGTGTCCACCAACCAGGGAGGAACACTGCTCTCTCTCCTGCTCCAAGGACTGGCCAGGACTCGTCTCATGATTCCAGGCAGGAGTAGCAACTCCCAGAGCCCCTCATGGGGTTGCTTAACACCCCTCATTGCCCTCCCCAGTCCTGATGCCTTCTTCTCAAAGTCCAATAGTGCTTCCAACCTGCCACGTTAAATACCTGGCTCTCCTCCAAGACTCATCTTCTTCTACCAAGAAGCCAAATTCACCACTGGGTCCCAGGGTCAGAAGTTCTACATCGGGACACCAAGGGAGTGGTTATCAGGACAGCCCCAGGACACCCGTTTCCATGGTAAATGGTCCTAGTAAAGACCTACCCTAGGGACTCATAACAAAAGACATTTTATTCTCTGTGAGGAACTCTAAGTTCCTTAAAGACAGATTCATTTCTATATTCCTAGCACCTAGGTACTCAGGAAACATGTAGAATGAGTGCGGAATTGTTTAACCCACACTTAGCTGAAAAGGGGAAACCGGGACGTTAGTCAGGCCCCATATAGTGAATTATATGAACTTCTGGACATTTGACCACCGGGGACCATGGTGATAGTCTCAGGGCCCTCCAGAAAAGGGGGCGAGAGTCCTGGGCTTGGGAGCCCAGCTGCCCCCAGGCCCTGTTCCTCATGTTTGGGGGGCAGGCAGAGAGACCTAGATTTGAATCCCTGTTCTTGCTTGCATGAACTCCGTGATTTGGGGCAAGTTATTTATTTCTCTCATCTACGGAATCAGAAGTGCCTAGCAGGTGTTCCGTAAGACAGTCATTGACATATGTCATACCAGGTGGAGGATTCTGTCCTCATGCTCTGAGATCTCAAGAGAAGAAATTCCAGTCTTCGGTATCCCAGAGACTTTTCCGAGTACCTGCTATGTGCAAGGTGATGTAACAGGGCTGGAAAGGCAACAAGAAATATGAACTTACCTCTTTTCTCAAGTGGCTCATACCCTGTTTGAGGAGGCAAAACATAAGGACCGAGAAAGCAACATGCCAACCCAAGCCAACAAGAGACAACATAGGTTGAATAAAAGTAACAGCAAGTGGGTGGCACCATCAATACAGAACAGAGTCAGGAGGATCCCTGTCTTGGGGTGGCATGGGATAACTTGGTGGGGGCAGGCTTTCTGCTCAGAGTCCACTGTCCAGTCAAAAAATGCTCACCTTGGCTTAACCTTTTAATATTCATTCATTTCACTTAATAATCATTAAATCTTTTTTTTTTGTCCCAGGCACTGCTGGGTGGAAATGTGTGGATTCTGCACTCCAGAAGTATAAAGCAGTGGACACTGACTCAGTAATGCCATAAATAGATATGTATTTACAAATTGTTATCAGAAACAATAAAACTATATATGAAGTTAGTTCTGGAGATGGGGTTCAGGAATTAGCATTTTGAACAAATGCCTCAGTTAATTTGTGAGAACCCTGAAGTTTAAAATCCATTTTTCTGGGCCAGATACAGATTTCAGTGAGAAAATCAGGAAGGTTAAAAGCCCTCTCTTTGATTAGATTTGTGTTCTAAAAACAGTCACGCTGGTTTTGGGAGAAGGCGAGGATGGGTGCAGGGAGTGGACTAATCGAGCTGAGGGGTGATTTGGCTCAGTAGAAGGGGTGGGGCTGTAGATGTGTCTGGGGCTGGAGAGGAAACTGATTTATGAAATACTTTGTAGAAACAATATTATTTGCTCCAGAAATATCTACATATGTCACTTACTTTTTCTGATTAGATGATACATGATAGTTGCAAAACTTCAGGCATACAGGAAAAGATAAATGAGAAAACAAAGGTAAATATTTTGGTATTTCTTCTCCTGGCTTCTTTCTATACACACACACTCAGACATATGGATCTAGTTTGTTATTTACAATAACGGAGAAATTCGATAGTTACTAGTTTGAATCCCGATTTTCAAGAAGACAATATAGCGTAAGCATCTTTTCATAGAGACATCGCATTTTTAATGTCTGGATAGCATTTCACTGAATGAATGTGCTGTAGTTTACCTGCCAGACCCTTTCTACTGATGGATATTTAGGCTGTTTCCGACGTTTCACAGCATTATAAACAATCTCTTCCTTCCATATTCATTTTTGGAGACATTTATTTCCTTAGAAGAAAATTTGTTAGTGGGATTACTGGGCTGCTGAGCAACTGTCTAGGTTTAACCACGCACACTCATATGGAGAGTTGTCGGTGAGAATGGCACCAAAGTCGGGTTGTAGGTAAGGGTGGCATCGGAGGCCGGAAGTCTTCCTTTGGAAGGCCTTGGACTGTTGCAACCATACCCTAGCTTTTCCCAATCTTTTTTTTGTTTTGTTTTGTTCCCTGACACGGGTGTAGTGTGTGAGATCAGAGCTCAGGCTCTGTCCCAGCCATCCACCCGCAGCCTGGCATCTGGGGGGGCGGGGGGCTCCGAGGACCCTCCTGGCCCCTAGGAACCGCCCCAGCTCCCGCCCCCACCGCAGCAGGGCGGGTTAGGAAGAAGCTCAGGCGGGCGACGATTGCACCATCCAGGGTTTGGAAAGGAAGTCGGGGAAGCGCGGGGAGGAAAACCCGGCGTCCCTGAGGCTGAGCCCCAGCAGTCGGACCCGGCCGACTGCAGCGCTCCCTCCCGCACTATTCGCTGGGCTCGGACCCCGGGCCTCCCACCCGCTGCCGGCCCAGCACGGCGCGGGTACCAGCTCTTTAAGGCGCTGCTCCCGGCGCCGCCGGCCCCGCCCTGCAGGGCGGGCCTAGAGGGAGGGCGGGGCTGGAGGTAGACCGAGCGGCGGGGGGGGGGGGGAGTCTATTTTTAGCTCTGGGTCGGGTCACGTGACGGGAGTGACGTCTCCGAATGTTGTTGTTGGTGGCGGCGGCGATCGGAGCCGGAGGAGCCGCCGCAAAGATGGAGGAGCCGTCGGGGAGGCGCTGCCGCTGCCGCCGCCGCCACTGCTGCTGTCGCCGCCGTCCGCGAAGCTGGAGCTCGACCCACAGGGGGTGAGCGCCCCGCACCACCCGGATCCCACCTCCCCGGGCCCCCGGGACGCAAGGCGGCGCACCTCCTCCTGCCGTCGCCGTCCGCGGGCGCCCCCCGCGCGCGCGCCCCGCGCTCCTCGCCCCGCGCCCCCTTCCTTCCTCCCGGCTCCTGGTGCCGGCCGGTCCCCCGGGAGCACCGCCACCCCAGGACCTGGGCCTCGGGGTTACTGCGCGCGCCCCTCCCCGCCCCTCCCTTGCAGGGGCGCCTTCCTGCAGGGAAGGGCCCACCTTCCCGCGACCCGCAGCCCCGAACGGCCTGAGCGCGGCCGGATCTGTCTGACTTGCCCCCTACCGAGTGGCGCATGTTGGGTTGCAGAGTGATTTTGAGTCCTGCACCCAGGTTCTACGCAGACCCCCCTTCGCTGGACACCCCTTTCTGGGTACTCTGAGGAGCGCTGCCCACCTCACAGCGCTTCTACCCAGACCTAAGAACGCATTCCTCATTTCATGTCCTTGAGTTCGTGCAAGAAGAGGGGGCCTGCGGGGGGGCCCCCCCTTACTTCTCCCCTCTCCCATTATTCTCATCCACTCCCCCGAGAGGCCTTACTGCGTTTGTTGCCACCCTCTTCTCCCGTCTGACACCCTGAAGCTAGAGAGAGAGAGAGAGAGAGAGAGAGAGAGAGAGAGAGAGAGAGAGAAAGAAGAGAGAGAGAGAGCTAGGAGATGCGAGCTCCCCACGTCTGGTCTGGGGTGGATGCCCCCCGTTTTTCATCCTCGGTCCATCTCATGGAGGCCGTGATATTGCCTGTCTTTTACCTTGGGGGAGGCTGCTTCCCCACCTCACCCTTCTCTGGGGCTCTGGAGAAGGTGAGACTGGTTGGGTGATAAGTAATTCATCCGGGAGTCCGGTTGGTGGGGGAGAAGAAGAAAAGAGGGGGGCGCCCCATTTGGGGGAAGAGGTGACCGCCTGATACCCCTACTGTTGGCCGCCTGAGATGACATGATGAGTAGCTACTGCGGTTGCTTTTGGGGGATGCTCAGGAGACTGTGACAGCGACCGCGGTTCTTCAGGAGCTTGGAACTAGCTTTGGCTATTGGGGGTGGTGACTGGGGTTCAGGATCCCACTGGGAGGAGAGAATGGAGCCAGATCACAGGAACAAAAGGAGGCAGGGCATGGGAGAGCCAGGAGTCCTGGCCAGCGGGACTCCTGACCAGATGACTTGCAGGACTGGAGCTGGGGTCTGGGTCTTGCCCTGGGCCTTTTCAGGTTCACAGGCTATAGGCTGAGAGGGTCCTCAGTCTGTGTTCCAGGGACAGGGCCTTTGAGTCTACTAGCTTTGAGATGCTGGACTAGGGATGGTGGGTGAGCCATGTTGGGGGCTGCCTCCCTCCTCATTCCAGTCTTCCCTCCCGCCACTCCCTCCTAAACACAGAGCTTGGGGAGATCTTGGTTTGCCTCCTGCCCCTTCTCTTGAATCCTCTCTTTGCTCTGTCCCCCCCCCGCTTGGACTTGGATCTGGGCCACGTCTTGGCAAGGCAGACAGGTGTCTCTCTGAGTTAGAGGAGTGGCCCCCGGGCTTTCCACTTCGTCCTGTATGCTCACCAGGGGCCAGGGAGGCAGGTACTAGGTGCAAGTTACTTGGGGGCAAGGATGGAGGAGGTCAGCTCTCTGCCAGCCTTTCCTAACCCCCCAACATCCCCTCCTCTGTGGCTGGATCCCGTAATTTGGAGGGAGTGGGGGGCAGCAGTCTCACATGCCTCACCCCCTCCACGTAGCTGCAGAGACAAAGGTTTGCTTTCCCTTCCCTAGGGGTGGCATCTTAGCGGTGTGTTTATAAACGGGGCCCAGGATTGGGGGGGGGGAGTTTGTGTTTTGCTTAAGGGGGACCAGCTATAGGAGCTGGGAGGGGGGGGAGTACAGTCGGTGCCGAAGTACCAGCTGCTCTTTAATAATTAATTCTTCCTACTCACATCCCTTTGAGGAGGGATGTCTGGAACACGGCATCAGGCTCAGCCAGCCTGCTAGAGGACGCACTCCTGTTGGTGGGGGGTGGGGGAGAGACTGCAAGGGGGGGCGGTTCTTGGCGTTTTTGGAGCACTGTCGCTTGCTCATGAATGAAAACCTGATGCAGCCTGTGAGGGGGCCTGTTGTAGCCTATAGCCGACTTTGGTTCATTAAACTTTCTCTGCCTTTCTTCTCCCCTGCCCCACCTCACCCCAGCCCCTGCCCCAGCCCTCTCTTGAATGGGGACCCTGTCTGGTGGTGCTGGGAGGGGGTATCATACTGCCTGAGGTTTTAGGGCAAACAGACCTGGTCCTCTGCCCTCTGCCTCTGCCTCCTCCCTCCTTCCCATCTCACCCCCCCCCCTTTCCCTTTTTTTTTTTCTCTAGAAATAGCAGCCTCCTCCATCTGGTTTGTGCAGATGCCTGGAGCTGCGTCTGAGCAGACAAACAGAAATGGGCTGATTGCAAAAATGAATTTGTCAGCCTGGTGCCTTTTTCCCTCCCCTGCTGTCCCCCCCTGCCCCCCTCTTATTTTGAGGCCTGGACATCCAATCAGCTACCCCTCATGGCTCTGATAATCCCAGGCTTCTGGTGGCCCAGTTTGGAGACAGTACAAGGCTGTGGGAGCTCTGGAAGGCTGGGGAAAATGGTCTCCCATATCCAAGTCAGGAGAAGTCCCTTGCGCCTTGGGATGGGATGTCTGGGCTTGTAGCTTTCTGATGAAGACTTTGGGGGCAGATAACAGATTGTGGGCAATTTTAGGTTGGCGGGAGTTGGTTCAGACAGCTCACCTGGCTGCCTGTGACCTGGGGAGGGACCCTGGCCACAGGGCTCAGAACTTGGGCCTGCCTGTAGCAGGGCCAGAGCTGGTGTGTTCCAAGGCTGCCAGGTGGTGCTGGTTCCGGAGAGGCCCTCAATTCTGAGGGAGCTGTTTGAGGGACAAAATCCCCGCAGGGCAGCGCTGTGAACTTGTGGCCTTTGGGGCATTACATGACTCTATCTCCCTCCCTTGTCTGCCCGTCTCTCCCTACCGTCTGCCAGAGTTTTTATTGCTCATGAATGGGGGGTGTGTGTGTGGGTTTTTGCCTTCACTGCCCTGGCTTAGCCATGAGCTTGTAGGATGAGCTGCTTCCTCATTCCTTGCCCTGCCATTCTGGCTGGACGTTGGAGGTGGGTTTGGATCCTGGGGAGGGACAGGGGTGTGACTGAGAGAGTTGATGGGGTAGGGACAGGACCCCGGGGTCTGCTTACTTACTTATGTCCAGGAAGCTGGGCTGCTGGCTAATTTGCCATTCGGGAGCCACACGGCTCTTGGTCCCCAGCTGCCCACTGAGACCCTCATTAACAATAGTTAGCACTGATTTTTCCCTGGTTAAAACCAAATAGCTCAGGTTTTAACCATCACACTGCCCTTTTTCCCCTTCATGCCCCACCCCAGACAAGAATCTACACTTGTCCTGATTAGGCAGTGAATGCTGCTTTGTTTCCCATGGAGGGAGGCCCCTGTTTACGGGGAAGGCTTAATGGGGGTATTGGCAGACACCCTACCGGTGGACCGTCCAGGGGTCTGCTGCATTCTGCAGGGTGGGGAGGACTCCTGAGCTCTTGGGTGTTCCAGGAACTCCTCCTTTTCTCCCCGCGGCTCAGGACTGATACTGACTTAGTTTTTGTACCTTTGAGGCTGTGCCCCTTCCGAGCATCCTGCTGTGGAGGTGTCTTTTATTAGGCAGATGGCTGGGCCACTTGGGCTGCTGGGAATCGTGGGAATTTCTGAAGCTGTGTACCACAGCCCACGGGAAAGGGTGTGAGCAGAACTGGGCGCCAGCCCGGGTGGGCACGGGCTGGGCACGGGCAGAGCTGCCTGCCCACGCTGGCCCTGCCACAGCACCAACAGCTCCACCTGCTGCATTCCTGAGGTTGGCCCCAGCCCTGCACGGCCTCTTCTGTCCTTGCCCCACACCTGTGCCTGTTGGGAGCCATTCAGCCCCTTCACTCTGCCTCCTCCCACCTCCCCAATCTGAGTGCACCTTTCTCCAGCTACAGAGTCCAAACCCTGAGGGTAAGTGCAAGCAGCAAGTAGGCCTGTGAAGATCTGAAGTCTTCCTAGTGTGTGTGCATGCGTGCATGGGCGTGTGTGTGTGTGTGTGTGTGTGTGTTCTGTGTCCCCGCCATGGCTGACTGCAAGGCTACTCTGCTCCATATGGACCCTACTCCTGGGAATCCTTGATGGAAATTCAAGGCTTGCTGAGAATTTATCCTGCCAGGAGGAGGGGCTATCCAGAGGCAAGGCTGATTGCCTGTTCCTGGCTAGGAGCATTGTTAGAGCTTAAACATCCAGCTCCTCTCAGCCTCATCTGATCACTTCCTGCTGCCTCAATTTCACAGGGTATTAGAGGGCTTACCTTCATTTGGAAGAAAATGAATGAGATCATGTCTGAGGTTAGGGATGGGCTCGGGTGGGTGAGTGTAGTATCTGACTGAGGCTTGAAGACTGGCTCTGGGAGGTGTGGGGACAGGTTGTAAAACTCAGGGTCTTTTAATACTGGGACATCCTCTATTACTATATTGGCCTGGGCGGGCCTATAGCTGGGCCTTTTGGTGCCTTTGTACAAACTGGAAAAATGTGTTCCTTATTCTGATTGGACTCAGCCTGGGTGACCCCATAGCCTGGCAGGTAGACTACAGGCTGGATTTCAGACCTTGCACAGGGCACTACCTACACAACACACACAGCCCTGGGCTTCAGCCCTGGACCCAAGTCTGGGGGGCGCTGGGTGTCGGTGAACACCTCTGCCTTTCCAAATTCCTGGAAACAGCGTGGGTTACGTGTAGAAGAGGGTTACCCTCTTTCCCTGACCTATTGTTAAGTGGGGGAGACCAAGATAGAAGCACTTCCCATTTGGAGATTTGGCACAAGGGTTAGAGAGTAGGAGGAGATGACACTCACCCGAGAGTCCCAACTCAGGCTGCTGGGGCTGGGATGCCAGTTTCTCCTGTAACCAGGGACTCCGGGTCAGCCCTGTGTCTCCCCCCTGCTGTGGACAGAGTTTGACTTCTCCCTGCACTGTCTTCTTTGTGCACATCCAGTCCCACTTGGGCACCCTTGGGAGTCTGTAAGGTCTTTCCACCTTACAGACTTCAGTGGGTGCTGCCATTTGAAAAGGCCTTTATTTGGGTGGGACTACTGTAGCCATTCCCTTCCCTCGAGTGCTGGCAGCCTCACCAGTTAGAGAAGAAACCAAGGTTGGGTCCAGTTCTGGCCATTTCCTCTGTGCCCCTGGGCATTTGTCCATCCTTTCCCCCAGGTGTAAACTGACCAGCTCTGAGGTCTTCAACTCCCAGATTCTTGAGTTGGGGACCTCTAACCCTGCTCCATCTCTCCCCAGGGATGCCGTTTTGAGTGCCTGACTGCCTCCTCGCCCCGAAGGATGGCCTCGGATGGGCATTAGAGGCACAGCGGCCCCGGGCTCCTGTCCCGTCCGTCTGTCTGTTATCGTCTGTCTTTCTTGACATCACCGCAGCTCCATTCCCTCCTGTCCCAGCCCCCAACGCCAGCTTCCTGCAGGCCCAGAGCCGGCATGAACTCTCCCACCGAGTCGGGTAAGAGCTGGGAGGCTGGAGAAGGGCACCCCGGGTGGCTTTGGCTGCAATGGGCTGTGCGTGTTTAGAGCCTCGGTCAGCTGGAGCTGTAAGGGAACAAGGGGGTCAGCAGTGGAGAAGCATTGCAAGAAAAGGACAGAGGTGAACCTGAGTTACTGATCATGGGTTACACCTGAGAATCGATGGGTCACCAATCTGGACCGGCCCTTGGAGGGCACGGGTCCAGCTCTGTCCCCATGCCTACCCTCTCAACTAGGGGGCCTTTAGTTTTAGCCCTGTCCTGTTCGCCAAGGCCTGGGAGGGGGTGTGGAGCCCGAGTCTCTCTGGGCGGTCTGGAGATGCTGTTGGAAGAAGATCCTACGGTAGCTGAATGCCAGGCCTCCTTTTTGTGGTGGTGACCCTCTTCCTGGTGGCGTGGTTCTCTGTGACCCATATTTTCTTCTTAGGGGACGTTTGCGGGGTCTGTGGCCTTGGCTGTGTTAGGGTGTGTGGTATTGGGGTGGGTTAGAACACTCTTCACTCTCTCCTTTGAGTCAGGTACACTTACCCCTTTTCCTCTTGGGCCCTCGACGTGGTAGATTCCTAATTTGGGGTCTTTGACTCTGAGATTTCCTATTCTCTCCGCTCTTAGGAGCCTGCCTCCTGCTGCCAGAAATAGTCTCTGGGTGGGACCCAGGCAGCTTTCTGTGTGGGTGGGTCTGGGTGTATGCCCATGAGGATGTGTCCAAGTGGCCTGAGCCGGACCCTCAGGAGTTTCACAGGAGGGTCATGGGTCAGTGTGGTCAAAGTAATAACTGCCTTCTCTCCGTGGCTGGCTTCTCCTGCGCAGTCTTAAAGGGTCAGAGCCCTTCTTGCTCAGCCAGCCTATCGAATGCCCCACGTCTTCGTCTGTAGAGGCGAAGGGGTATTTTTTCTTCGGTTGGAGACAGGGAAACTAGGGCCTAGAGAGGAAACCCACTTACAGGAGACACAGAAGCAGCACCAGGGAGGAGCCAGCCCCTCCTCATCTCCTTCCCCTTTGGCAGTTTGCTGGACTGCTGCTTTCTGTTGCGGGGCCCCGGTGCTGACGATATGTGGGAGATGCCCTGAGCAGGGTCTTGGGGGGTCCAGCAGTCTCGGAAACTGGACGCTGGTGGGTTGTTTGGCTTTGTGCCCTTTGGTCAAGGCTGCGTCCCCTTTCCTTCCTTTCCCTTCCCAGCACATGCCCAGGCCATAGGCTGCAGGCAGAGGAGAGTGCCAGCTGGAGGCGGCTGGACTCCTGAGACTCACCCTGTCAGCTCTGCCTGATGACCCCTCCTGAGGGGGTTGTGCTTCCCTCTCAGATCCTCCCACCTCTGCCCTTGCCTTCATTCCACCTGTAGGGGCGGTGCCAGCTGTTAGACGTGGAGAGGGTGTGTGACTCCCATGCTGGAGGCAGGCTGTTGAGCTCTGACTTCCTGCTTCCTCCTCTGAGGCTGGGCTGGTGAAGAGAGAGGAGAGCCTGGTGGGTTCTCATCAGTCCCTCGCCCATCTCAGCCAGACACTGCCCGCTGGCAGGGTCAGTTGTGCCTGGGAGTAGTGCCATCTGAGCTACTCTGCTGACCTGTCCAGGAGCCACCTCCAGTCACACCAGGCCTGGGGTCTAAGCCATGGCCAAGGGAACAGCTGCCCAGAGGTATCTGTTGATGGCTCAGGAAGGACATTTCCCTTAAGAAAAGGGAAAATAATCAACCTTGGATTGATGAGGTCTCTGGGTTGCCTTTTCAGATCCTGGTGGTTCCAGTTCCCCTTGCAGCTACTTCTGCCAGGGTTGGCAGGAGTGTGGTAGTAGCTGGGGGCTTCCACCAGCCCAGGAGGCAGGCAGCTTGGGAGCTGCTGCGGAGCCCTGCCAGGAGGAGCCTCCTGAGTGGGGCCTGTAGAATCGGCTGTGCCTTCTGTCTGGCTTTCCAGCTCCCCCCAGTAGGGGGAGATGCTGTCTTCTCGCGTTTGGGAAGGAGGGAGAGAAGGAGGGGACTAGGGACTGGGAACCTCATGTTAGGACTATGGAGAGGCCTCCGAACTGGAGTCATTCCTTGGGGGCACCCCCCTGACGCCCTTCCTGCTGGGTTTTCCTGGGGCTCCAGGACTGGCTCTCCCACTTGTGATTAGAGCTGCTCCGGGGACAACCACCTCCACACAGCTTGTCCTCTTCAAGGGGCCTGGCATCTGCTAATCCCAGAGCACAGGGTGGCATCTGGGTTGGGGCTGCAAGTGCCCTGTGCCAGGTAGAGCCTTGGATACCATGTGCCTTTGGACTTCACAGAAGTAAAATGAAACCACGAATTGTAGCTGGAGCATGTGGATACCCTCCAGAGAGGCTCAGGAAGAGCAAGGGACCACCAGGCTGGGAGAGGTGGGCACGATGACAATGGTTAGTCCCCAGGGCCTGGACGGCCCCGCCCCTGAGCACTCCCACCCTCTCCTGAATCCCCAAAGACTCATTCCTCTTTCCTTAGGACACAGAATAACACTGTTTTGGGGTTCCCCTAAACTTCTCTCAGTGTAGGAACTTTCCTACTTGATAAGTCCTTGCTGACTATCCCCAACATATGAGACCCTGAGCTCAGCCTGTGGGAAAACAGGAGAAAAATAGAGGGTGGTTCGTCTCTGCTCTCATAGCAAACAAGCCAGTGAGAGGGAGTTCTGGGTGAAGGGCAGCAGGAAGAGACTCGAGGCTGCTTACTTCTGGGCCTTAACTCCCCTCCCTGGGCATTGGGAGCTGACCAGCTTACCTCCAGGGTGGGCCAAATGCCAGCGTTTCACCTGATCTGTCCCTTTTCCCGTCTTGGGTAAAGGCAGAGCCCATTGTGGGGGCTGCCTGCTTCCCTGAGGAGTCCACTCCCGGGTGTCTGGTTTCTCTTCAGGAAAAAGGGCGCTTGAGGAGTTAGGCTTGCTTTATTTTTCTGGAACTGGTCACTTTTGCTCCCCTCAGTGGGATGGAAGGACTGGCAGAATCTGTCCCCTGCCTGGGGTTGACCTGAGACCTGGGACCTAGGCCTGCTCTGGTCACTGCCCCGTCTTCTGTGCTGTTGCCCAGAGGAGAGGGCAGGAGTGAGGCCCACCATGCCAGCCAGTGTGGACGGGGACAGGGCCCCAGGCGAAGGCAGCCAGGCTCCTATCCGCAGCGTGGGAGGGAGACAAGCTTCATGACAACACCTGCCTGCCCAGCGCCTCCCAGCAGACTCCACACTTTCTCTCCTTCCCTTTCCCAGGAGGGAGGGAGGGCGGGCAGCTGCCCCCTCCTTTCTGGGTGACCAGAGAAACTGGGGCATGGGCGTGGGGTGGAGCCAGGAACCTCGGCGTCCTGCCTCCCCGTCTCCACCTCAGGCTCTGCCTCTAAGCCCCTGGGGAAGGAGCCAGCCCTGAGGAGGAGAAAGTGGGTCAGTGCCAGTGTGGGCTGGGGGTCTGGAAAGTGGGCTCCTGTTGTCACTTCTCCACTTAGGAGCCCCCAGCGCATCTCTGTGATCACTACAGATCGGGGTCTGCTCCACTTCCTCCTCCCTCCATCCTTTCAAAGGAATGGAAGGCTTAGAATGGGATGGTGGGAGGAGCAGTCAACCCTGAGGGGATCTGAAGATGCCAAAGTAGGTGTTTATGTTTTTCCTGGGCTTGGTTTCAAATGAGAAGGTTCAGCCAGCACCTAGCATGGGACCTGGCATATGGCAGCTCCCAGGCGATGCCAACGGGCTCCAGCATGACTGGGCTCAGAGGGCAGGAGGAAACTGGAGGGCAGCAGCCGAATGTCTCTAGGACCCCAGGGAAGCTGGCACCCCACACTCCATCTGGGGTGCCCTTGGGCCAGCCCTTGGCTTTCGTATTGTGCACAAAGCCGACCTTGCTTTCTTCCTGTAGGTCAGGCCCCCCCCCCAGTCTTGGGGTCCAGGAAAAGGAAGCCTGGAGGAGCACAAGGAGCCAGGATTGGGTTCCCTCTCTCGAGATGTAGGGGGTTAGGAGGCCTCACCCTAAGCCTCCGAGGGACGGAACGAGGTCATTGTGCTTCTGAGGGCATGGTGCTGGCTCCAAATGAGGCGCATGTACCCCATGTTTGGTGGGTGCTCTGCAGGGTTTGTAGGGTGACACATGGCATGAGTGGGGATGCAGAAGAGACATGAACCACAAGGAAAGGAGCTATAGAGCAGGAAGGATTGAGGTTGGGCATTAGGAAGATATTGTGGCATCATTTGAATCTCAGAAGTAAGAAAAGACACTTGTCCCCATCCCAGCCCCCCTCTCTGATTCCCTTGGGACTGCACTGAGGATTGGCTGGCTGTGCCTGACACTTCCCTTCCCACTTCTTGCTGTTACTGTAAATCATAACAGTGCTGGGAATTGCCCGAAGCCCCTGGCTTTGACCACTTCTGGATGCCCAGGCTCCTGAGGGCTCCTGTCTTCCCTGAGCAGAGTTTTCTCCTTAGGTTTCTGGCTGCTGCAGGTTCTGGAGGCCCTGCTCTGAATCATTATAACTGGTTCCTCTCTGCCAGCACAGGGCTCCCCAGCATACTCTCCTGTGCCTGGGGCAGGCAAGAGCCAGGACAGGGCCAGCCAGCCCTTCCGGTTGCTTCCAGCTCCCAGCGTGGGTGGGTGGAGTCCTGGGCTGGCTGGGAGGGGCTGTTTCTGGGCTCCCTTGAGTCTGCTGCCTGTCACCCCATTGAGGAGACCGTGGCCTTCCCTCTTTTTTAGAGGACCTGGTTGGCCAGGATGAGTTTGTGGTTGAGGGTGGTAAACAAGGTCCCGTGACCTACCTTGAGGTGTCCCCCAATTTCAGACCCCTGTGGGTCCTGCTCCGTCACACTTTTTCTAGTCTGCCTTGGCTAAGAAGCTGAGGCTCCAGATGTTTGTTTAGGTCCTGTTCCCCTTTACCCCCCAAATACACATCTTGCCAGCCAGTCTGTAGCCTGGGAATGCCCACCTCTGCCACCTGCACCCCACCTGAGGCAGGAGGCACCTTTGCTGTCCCTGGCTGGCAGAAGCTGGTGGGAAGATGGGCTTCAGGACCCACAGCCTCTGTGTCCTTGGTTGGCCAGCTCCCCCCCGGGCTCCCGACAAGAGGGTGAAGTCATCCAGTCCAGGGAGAGGACAGGTGTCCCTGGCTCCATGCCTGGAGTTGGGGGCAAGAAGGGGCCAGGAGGGGGCTCCAAAATAGCAACTGTGACATCAGGAAGGGGGGAGGGGGACACAGACCCAGGAATAACCAGGCTATTAAAAGTCTCCAGTGAGGTCAGGGGGGCAAGTGGGATCTCGGTACCAGTGGAAAGCACAATCTGAGGAGAAGGGATGGGCCAGCAGTGGGCAGGGTGGGTAGGTATCACCAGTTCTCATGGGCTCAAGCCCTGGGTCCCAGTAGCACCCAGAACAGAGCTGATCTGTCAGGTCTGGGACTGGTGAGGAAGGCTGGATGCTGGAGCCTCTTGATTCTTCTTAGAGGGCCTCCAGCCTCAAGTCTCTTCCTACCTGGGTACCTGATAGCAGAAACCCTGGGGCAGCTTCGGTCTGTTGTGCTGGAGGCAGCGGCTATGGCAGTTAGAGCTAAGCAGTCTAGCCCTCCCATTTACTTCATCTCTCAGTGCCTTGGTTTCCCCATCTGCACCTGTCTCCTGAGGGCATCATGCAGAATAAATGAGATGACGTATGTGCTGCTGTTAGCATTTCACCTGGCACATGCAGGGGAGAGACTACCTGTGCTCTGAGAGTGGGCAGGTGCGCCCAGGTCCCCTTCCCTGGGTGGGGGTGAGTTCTGTCCAGGAAGAGTCTCCTGCCCCCTAGAAGGAAGCAGAGCAGCCGCCAAAGGTGATACCCCAATATGTCAAAGGAAACTGCCATTTAGCTGCTGCCCAGGGGTCTCCATGTTGGCTGAGAGGCCGAAGAGGCACCTCTCAGCTCTGAGAGAGAGCAGAAGTTAAACAAACTTCTATCAGGCTCTTAGAAGAACTCCAGGAAAGATGCTGGTTAGGCCAGGTGGCCCTGTCTGCCCTCCTGAAGACCTCTCCTGTCCCTCACATGCTCTGGGTGCAAGAGGGAAGACAGAGATTGGAATTGTGTTTTGGTCTCCAGCCCCTCGCCTGCCAAGAACAGCACCAGCGCCGTCCCAGATGCGTGGATCCTCAGTGGTGCCCTTCCCCAGCCTCGCCTCCGGCCACCAGGCTCTGTGGCCTTGGCCCTCCCCTGCTCCCATCCCCCTGCCTGGCGCTTCCTCCTGGGGTGGAACGCGCCTCCCCCCATGGGGCCTCCGCCAGGCCCTGGCTCCTGGCAGCCAGCCTGCAGCTCCCTGAGCATGCTCCACCTATTTATAGACAGGGCCCTCCCCCAACTGCTATTTCAGTCTCCTGCCAGCTGCCGGCGGCTCATTCGGGAAGGAGGAGCAGGGAGCCGGTCCCAGAGCTGTCACCCAGGGCTGGGAGGGAACACAGAGAGCCCGCCTGCCTGCGCTCCCCTTCCTGTCCCCTGAGTGCTTTGCCATACTCCAGCTCCTGCGAGCTGGGGACAGGCGGTGGTCCAATGCCCCTCTAGGGCCGAGCTGGGCCTGGAGCTCCGGGGCCTCCTGCCTCCTCCTGCTGCCAGGAGTGGCCAGGCCGGATGAGGCGCCTCCCCAAGTGCGGGTCCCAGCAGCAGTGGCCTGAGGGAGCCCTTGAGCAGTGAGGGCCTGCCCGACCACCTTCCCTTTGGCTGATTCCCGCCTCTGGCGGCCCCCTGTCTGGCATGCTGCTGGTGCCCAAGGCGCAGGGGCTCGTGGAGATGCTGCAAACCATCTATGAGACGGAATCCTGTTTCTCAGCAGATGGGATGTCAGGCCGGGAACCATCCTTGGAAATCCTGCCTCGGACCCCTCTGCACGGCATCCCTGTGGCAGGTAAGTGCCTCGGTGACCCCACCTGTCCTCTGCCATTGGGCGTCCTTGTCTCTGGGGCTGAGTATGTGGCTCTGAGCCTCGCCCAGGTAGGGTCTTGCTTAGGTCTTTCTTAGGGGCTTTGTGTTGAGAATATGGGCAGTTAGGGAGGTGGGATTTCCTGCCCTCCCTTCAGCTGCATCTCTTCAAGCCCCTTTGCCTCCAGCAGGGTCAGCATTGCCTGCTGGGGGCTGTGGATTGCTAGAGGATCCTGGCCTAGTTGGCACCATGGTCAGAGGGGAGGAAGTGGGTCAGTGACCTGCCTCCAGGCTGCCTGCCCCCCAGGTCTGGGCTGGGGAAGAAGCCCTAGCTGAGCGTGCACACAAATGAAGGCTGCTTTAGCTTCTCTGGCTGGGTTCTGAGGGGCAGGGAGTCCATTGCAGTGATTTCTGCAAGTCCCTCGTTGGGAGTCCTCCAAGGAGGAGGCTTGTGCAGTTGTGTAGAGTTAGGCAGAGGCTGGCAGCTGGGATAACAGGGGGCCTTTGCTGCCTTATGTCTTTGCTCCCCCATCTGCCTCCTTTCCCCAGGCCTTGGTTTGTTCCCATCTCATGCGGGCAAAGAGATGCCTTCACACAGGCTTAGGAGCCCCTAGACCTGCCTCCTTCTCGGCAGACTTTTCTGGCTCTTGGCTGGAGGTGGGGTGCCCTAGAGCTGGGCCACTCCTTCCCTCCCTCCCTCCCAGGAACCTGTTGGCAGCATCAAAGCCTTTCTGGCACAGCCTTCCCACCAGGCCGGCACCACAAGATGCTTCCTCGAGGGAGGGGCCTGCTGGATCCTCGCCCGCTCGGCCCCTCCTGACAGTGGCTTGGCACTTGGGTGTGGGTGTCTGTGTGTGTATGCATGGGGAGTCTTTGCCTCTGGGTACGTGGGCGTGGGTCCCAGGCTTTGAATTGGAAGGTGGGAGCTGATGTGAGTTGGCTTTAAACCATCCAGGGATAAGGTTGCAGCTGAATTGAGATGTGTCAGAGGGTGACTGTTTTGGGAAAATTTGGAAAACCCTTGGAATAAGGCTTGCCATCTGCCTGGGCAGGGATGCCCATGTAGTCTCCTAGGGTGTGGGCACAACCAGCCCTGCAGAGTCCCTCCACAGGCCCCTGGGAGGGAGTGTAAACATGGGGGGCTGGTCTAGTCTTGGTCTACTTGTGTCTGTAGCTCTAGCTAAAGACCCCCCCTGCTGACCCCTATCCCAGAGCCTCCAGCAGTCGAGGTGGTCTCTTGGGAAGTAAAGGACTGACTGCAGAGCATCTGCTTGGGGGCGGCTGTACCCCAATTGGCAGATGCCCTATCAGTTCACCCCCCTGCCCTGTTCCCACTGTCCCTCGCCTTCCAGCAGCTGCTGGTGGTCAGACTGAGGTTTCCTCCTCAGCATGTTCTTTCACCTTCTTTCAAGTTAAACCCCAGAATCCTTGCAGGTTGGAACCCCGCTACCCACACCTCTTCCCTAAGGCTGCCTGTACCTGCATAGATCCCACCGCCAGTCTCTCTCTCCAGATCCCCATCTCCCTTTAATCCCCCCACAACACACACACTGCCGGGCCTTCTGCGCGGTGGCGGTGGCGTGGTCCCTGCTGGCAGGAGGGAGGTGTGAGTCACCTCAGCGGCCCGGGGAGAGGGCTAAGAATGTTCTTCCCTGCGCAGCTCAGATGCTGTGTCTGTGACGCGGCTGGGGACAGATATAGGCCGCGAGCTCGGGGGCCTTGGTTTTTTTTTACTCTGGAATGTAAATAGATGTTTCAAATAGAAACAAACACTCTAACCTTTGGGTTAAAAAAATTCCACCCTGGATAAACATGGCCATGAGGGCCCAGGCACCCTGGTCTTCCTTCCTCCCCTCAATATCTCGACAGGATGCGAGAGCAGGAGGCTAAAAAAGCAGGTGTCTGGGATGCTTTAGGGCAGTTGTGTTGCCCGTCTCTGCAGCACGAGGGGCTGTGGAGTGGGGCTTTCCGGGGTGGACTCTGCCTACTCCAGCAGCAAGTATGGAACCCCATTTCAGGGGCATCACTGCCCTCTGGCTCTCTTGCTCACAGCCATTTCCCAGCTTTAGCACAGTGCCTGGCACATGGGTGAATGAATGATGCTTGAGGGGCTGGCGTCCAGGGCTGATGGCAGGATTTCTAGGTTCTATTCCGGGGCCTGGCCCTCTGAGTAAATAGAAAGATATGGTTGCCCCAGTGGGTGAGCCAGAATCTTGGGAGACAGCGCCCATGAGGGATGCGGGATACTCCTGCTGTTCTTGCTTGAGGAGGGGGACAGATCACAGCTCAGGTCTAGTACCAACAGCCCAGCACACAGTGGGCACCCCCTCCTCTAGGCCTGGCCCCAGCTTGGGGAGTCTGGGAACTTGAACTCCAGGGTGGGATTCCCCAGAATGCAATGCTGGGGCATCCCCTGCCTCCCTCTGTGAGCCCTGGATTCCCTCTGGCCCGGACTGAGCAGGATATTATGAGCAGGCACGGAAGAGGAGTCTCCTTTCCCCGCGAGGAGAGTGTGCATCCTGCTTATGCCAGGAAAAGACGCTGTGGATACTGGGATTTTGAGAAGTGCTGTGGATTGGGTGTTGGGGTTTCCCCTGGATATTCTTATTCACATTCTTCAGACCATACCAAGCTTGGCTGGGCGTCGGGGGTGTGGGTGTAGGGTGTGGGGCGGGTAGGAAGGGTGAGACTGGTGGGAAGGGAACTAATATAGTGACGGGATATCAGGTGCTTTCCTTACCTTACCTCTTCCGGGGAGGTATTAATAGCCAGGTTTTATAATTGAGAAGGATCAGAGAGGTTAAGGAACTTGCCCAAGGTCACAGAGACAGCTGGGATTCAGATTCAGGTCTCTAGGGAGGGCCACTGCCAACGCACACGAGAAGAGCTCCTATGTGCAAAATTTGAAAAGCGGCCCTTTTTTCAGATAGCTATCTTCATGCCAGAGTGCATGGCCTGGCAAATGGGCCGAGGGCCGGATTTCAGCCCCAACTCGTCCCTTCCATCAGGCGCCCCTGTGCAATGTGTAGGCCTGCCTTTTACCGCCGCGTTGTGCTCCTGGACCATGGAGACGGGTCTGGCCTTGGGGGGACTTCTGAGGCTTCAGAGGGGAGATTGTTTTCTAAAAATACTGGGGGCCACTTGGTCAGCTGTCTCCCTTCCTGCAGGGATTTCAGCCCAACAGGAGAAGGGAGCTCAGGAACAGAGTTGCATACCCCGTCCCTTCCAACAGCCTCCCCTGCCCCCATTCCCTCCTACCTCATCCCCTCTTGTTTTTGAGACCCTCAGCTGTCCCTTCCCTGCTGCACAGCTGCCAGATAGGAAATCCGATTAACTGTGTCCACACACACAGCTGTAACAGCTGTCAGGTTGGCAGCAAAAATGAGTGCAGCCGCTCTGGGACACTGTGAGAAAGTAGTTTGCAAACTTTCAGTTGTGTCAGAATCACCAAAGGAGCGTATTCAACGCAGGTTCCCAAGGCTTGCCCCTCCCCTCCCAGGTTCCCCAGAAGCAGTGTGGCAGCACATCTCAGGCGATGCTTGGGGTGAAGGCTGTGTGGAGAGGGGTCATGTGGACAGTGGTCATTGGGCCTAGTAGCCTGCCAGTGGGTGCCACCAGCATCCCTGGAAGGCCTCCGTGGGCTTTCGGGTTCTTGAAAGAAGGGCCTGGTGCGAAAGGAGGGAGATTGTTGCCCCAGTCAGAGTCAAATCCAGCTCTTAGCAGCCTGGCAGTCTGGAGTGAGAGGATGTCTTGAGACGCTGGGGAGCAGGTGGCTAAACCCCAGCTGGGGTGGGGGATTTTGGCAAGTGGCCAGGTGGGCAGGTGGGCAGGCTGCCCTGTTGGACGTTCAGGGCTGGGTTATGTCCCGAGGCCCCTGTTGTCCGCCCCAGGTGTGGAGTGAACATTCTCAGCAACAGCTGCAGACTTTGAATGGTTCTCGTGCCCTTTAATTGCCTCTCGCGTGGTGCCCAAGTGTTTCCTGGAAATGGCTTGGCTGGGAGAAGCGAGTCCCTCTCTCCCTCACATGGCAGCCCAAGATCAATGCCGAACTCCACTCTCACCAGCGAGAGACACTTTGTACCTTCCGCTTGGGCTCTGGACCCCCAAGGCTGTAGAGGCACGGTCTGCCTCAGGGTTTCTGGGGCTTCCATCCACTTGGCTCCCTTCTCCTGCGTGCTCCTGGTCTCTGGTGTTTTGGGGGCCCCGAGACCCCTGGATCCTTAATACTGACTTTGGCTCCTTGCTCCATCCCCTTAAACTCAGGAGCAGCCCTCAGGAGTTCTCCTGTTTCTTTAGTGGGAGCTAGAGAGCCCGGAGCCCTGGCTGGTCCTGCCCCACCTGCCCAGGTGTCCTTGGACAAATGTCTTACATCTCTGGGCTTGCTGTCCTCTGTCAACTGGGCAAGCTAAATGCCGATTTGCAGGCCCTTCCTGCACTGTCATTCTCAGAGTTCGCGTCGCTTCTGCCTCGCGAGAAGAGGGGCCCAGGAAGATGTGGAATATTACTGGGGAGGGCGGTGTCGCCTGCAGCGGGCAGAGTACACTTAGAGACCAGGGAAGACGTCCGGCTGCTCGTAGCGGGGCCCTGAGAGCAGGGCTCCCACTCAAGCCCGTCTGCGCTAAATCATGCTTTTGAGGGAGAGAAGGGATTCCACCGCTGTGGGCCGCTCCGCAGAGGACAGAGTGGCCTTTCGCGGGGCAGGAGGAAGAGCCTGGAAGAGCCGCCTGTGGGAAGAGTGTTCCCGGAGATTCTTGGTGCAGCGCTGAGGTCCAGCTGCCGGTGCTCCAGCGAGTGCCGTGTGTGGCCACAGGAAGGGCTCAGATCGGGACAGGACCACAGCGGCCTTGGGGTAGTCTAAAGTGAGAGCGCTGACGCCTCCGTCCCGTAGAGGTCTGAGCCTGACTTCCTTAGCGTGTAGGTGATCTGTGAATCTGACCCACGTGATTCTAAGCATTCCATTTCATTTACTTTAGAAACGTTCTGAGCAGTGGTCCGTAGCCTTGACTAGCTTGGCAAAGGGGTCCAGGAAATGTCAGGAGTCATTGAGAACAGCCCTGCCTAGCACCTTCTGAGGTTTTCCCAGGCCCTGTGCCAAGCCAGAGCCTGCCTGTGTTCTCCCTCCTGAGCCCGCCAGCTCTGGGAGGCAGGTGCTGCTCTTACTCCCATTTCACAGATGCCTGCGCGGAGCACTGGGAGGGGCTCAGTCCCTTGTCCTAGGAAGTGGCAGAGCCTGACTTGAACCCTGGTCTTCTCTTACCCCAGCCCTTGTTCCCTCCCATTACGTGCTGCGTGTTGCATGAGGCCTTGTGAACATCGTTGGGTGAGAGTCCTCCCAGTTTGCACCTGTGGAAATGCTGTCTGAATTGTGGTAGAACCTGTTGAGCCTAAATTGGCCTCACTAATCATGTAAGAGCACAGAAATAGATCATGGGAACCCATCCTTAGTGGGGAGGGGTCATCGGCATCATGGGGAGGAGTGTGAAATGCTGTTCTTTGCCTCCTCCCAAAATCCCTCAAGACCGGCAAAGGGACAAGAGCCTTTTCCCATTCTCCAGAGGGACAGAGTGAGGGCATTAAGCACTTCAGGAAGCTGCTGCCTCCCCAGCCTGTCCCTGGGGGTACTGGTGCTGGTAGAAGGTGCTGCCCTCCAGAGGGGCCATTATTTAGGTCTGGGGGTGCTGAGCACCTGGGGCGCCCGCACTGGAGCCAGGCTGCATAGGCTGGTGTGTAGACGCTGCACAGGCTGCCTGAGCTGGGAGGTAGGACACTTGCTGTTGAGTTCCTGCTCCTTAGCTGGTGGAATTCCCTGCACAGGAGCCTAAGAGTCTTGGTTTCCTCATCTGTGTAACAAAGGGATTGAAACAGATGATCTCAAAAGCCCCTTCCACCCTTTCTCCGCTCCCGCTAGGGTAGCCCCTCAGATCCAGGGCTTATCAGCAAAGGCCTCATTTTGGTCTCATATAGACATTCCAGACAGCGTATTGCACGCCCCTCACAGTCTACATTCACGGGGTCTCGTCCTCTTCTTTCCCCGACTTCTGTGGCTGGTGCTTCCTGGGGGAAGGGTCTCTTCGGAGCCAACTGTTAGCTTCTTAGATCTGCCGGGCAGTCCGTGCACTGTGCTGCCCTGCTGCCTCCAGCGCTTCTCCGAGGGAGGCAAAGGCACCGTTTCCCTGCGGCCAGTGTGGGGTCGCAGGGATCTGGGGTTGGCGACTTCCCCAGGAGAGGGCTTGAGCTGGAGCATGGCTTGCGTTCAGAGCAGGAGGAAGGCCTGGCCTGGACACTCTCTTTGTAGTCGAAGGCTGTGCGGGCAGTTGTCCCAAAGATGGCGCATAAGTACCTGCCTTATCTCCCTGCGTGGATCTAGGCTGTCCCTGGCTGTGCTGCCCAAAGAATCTGCTGTGGGAGCCCCCACTGGACGAAGGGGGTTCATGGAGGCTGGAGGCCCACCTAGATGGGAAGAAAGTGCCACTAAAGTCTCACCATTGCCCAGTTGTGCCCAGAGCTGGGCAGGGAGGTTCCTTCTGAGCCAGAGCCTGGTGTACGTGGGTCTTTGTGATGGCTGGCAGTATCCAGCCCTGCCCACCCAGCTACCTGGGCTGGGTTCTCCACAGGGATCATGTTGGTCAAACCCGCGGAAGGCCGGAGGACAGGGTGGTGTTACCGTTTGTTCCCAAGGTCACCACTCCTAGGAGAAGGGGTCAGAGTCCCCAGGAAGGAGAGAGTCTGGAGCAGGGCAGACAGTGCTCCTCGCTGTGGGAGATAGCTGTGGAGGCTGTCTGGCTTACTTTCTATTCCCTAGAGCTCTCTGTCAGAAGGAAGTAGTGGGGTGAAGGGAGGACCCGGGGACCTTGCCCTTCCACGTGACCCCACACTTGGCCTCTCAGTGGTCTCCTTGCTGGCAAATTCCCAGCTGTCCTCGTAAGGAACAGTGCCCTTCAGCCCACTCTCTGCCCTTTCCCGAGGTCCTCGCACCTTCCTTGGTCCACCAGGAGGCGATCAAGAGCCTCTTCTCAAGACACCCATTTGCCTTCCAGGCGCTTGGTTCTGAGGGCAGCCACTGCACCTACTCTGCTCATGCCAGTCTGGCAGAGGGCACAGATCCTTGAGGGGGTGCAAGGCCATTTAGGCCCCAGGTCTTATGCCCAGCGACTACATGCAGGGGCTCAGTGCCTACCCCCTACCCTTTCTCTGATTCCAGCTGCTTAGCTGCAGCCCCTTCCATCTTGGATGGAGCCAGGTAACTACCTGACAGACCCCTGGGGTGCTGTATCCTGTCCAGGCTCCACAGGGCCTGCAGATTAATAGTCTCCAGTCGCCCGTGCTTCCTGCTTGCGTGGGAACAACGCTATGTGCCAGAGCCCGCTGGCTGCTCCACCACCTGCATACCAATGGGGCTGCAGCTCTGACTGCAGCGCAGGGCCTGGCATTGTGGGGGCAGCAGTGATGGTGGCTGTGAGGGAGCCGTGGTGGGAGATCCCCTCACCTGAGCCCATGCCCTCTCCGCAGGGCTCCCGGGAGCCGGGATAACTTGGAGCCCTGCCCTTCTCTGGGCGGGCGGCTGGCATTGGCTCCTGCAGCCCCTACACGGCTGGGAGCAGCGGGTTGAAGCTTGCCCACCTTTGGCTGGAGTGTCCCGGGCCTAGCCAGGCTAGGAGCAGATAAGGTTGGGCCTTTATTTTAAAGTTTCATTGCAAAAAAGTTTGTGTTGATTTTAGAGAGGAGGGGAGGAGAGAGAACTAACTACCGATCTGCATGCCCCCACAAGGGGTGGAGCCGGTAACCCAGGCATGTGCCCGACCGAGAATGGGGGCCGCAAACTCTCAAAACGACGCTCAGCCAACTGAGCCACACTGGCCAGGGCAGCCGGGGGCCTTGCTGGGTGTTTCCAGAGCTGGGGAGACGTGAGGCTGGCTGCTGGTTGCTGGTTGCTGCCACCCTGTTTGCACCCTGGATGGTGCTGGCCACCTCCAGAAATGTGCTGGTGCTGGAACAGAACAGGGGTTAGGAGGAAACGTAGATGAGTGTGTGCGTGCGTGTGTGTGTGTGTGTGTGTAGCCCCACCCTCTTGGCCACATCTGGCCACTCCTACAGATGTGGCTCTGGCCTCCTGACCGCAGAGTCGTCAGTGTGGCTGGCGGGCAAACCACAGAGGAATGTGCCTCGCAGTGCTTGGGGGAGAGGGGACGATGGGGACTGAGAGACTTTCTGCTCAGGCTTCCCCTCCCCTCCCCCAGTGGGTCCCAGAGGCCATATTCTGGCCTGAGTTCTTCAACAGGCCTAGCCCCTGCCCTGGTGACATTCCGTCAGATCTAGGCCCATAGCTTGACTGCACAGGGTGTGGGAGCCTCTCTTAGCCCAGTATCTCCCCCCCCCCCCACATACTCCTGATAAGGGGTTGGGGGGAACCTGGGCAGAAGCCTGTTCACGGGGGCAGGAAACATCGGCAGCCGCGTGGATATTGGGGTCCTTTCTTCTCCAGTCCCGGGCAGGAGTGGGCCCTGGGCATTCCACTCCCTGTGGCCTCCCGGGGCTGGAGTGAGGAAAGTGAAGGCTTTCTTTGGAGAAAGAAATGGGAAAGAAACAAGATGGGTTGGCCTTCCCTCTCTCACTTCCTCCTTCCCAAGCAGTGAGTAGCCCGCCTTCCCCTTCCTGCTGGCCTCAGGAGGCTTTGTGAGGTGTGGGCTGGGTTGGGGCTCCTTGCTGGTGCGGAGTTGGCCCTGGCAACCACAGAGCAATGATGGGAAGTGACAGTCAGTGACCGGAGGACAGTGTACAGGGATCAAGAGGTTGAGACTTAGCTTCCCGTTGGAGCCTTTGCCACTCCCCGGGCCCATCAGCCATTGTCCATATGGGGCCTGGACTCGGGTCTTGGGACCTAGCAGCAGGTTGTCCCTGGGACTGGAGTTCTGAGCTCTGCCTCAGCTCCACCCCCCTCACCCCCCTTGCTATTACCTTCTTCCTGTCTGATTCCCTTTCTTTCCTGTCTCCTCCTCCCACCTCCTCTCTGCGCCTGCCTCCTATTCTCCCATTCTCTCATTCCCTCCTCCCCCTAGGCACAGCTGCTGTTTGGCTCACTCTATATATAGCGGCATTTTTAGGGTAATTACAATAAAACTGTTGAAAGGAGATAATCCAGCAAAGGAAGCCAGTCTGATTCCCAGCACCCTCCTGTCCCTGGCTTGGTGCAGGCCTGCATCCCCTTCCCCTGAGGCCTCCTGCTTCCCCTTCACCCCCCTTCCCATAGCCTCTCCTTTCAGCTTCCATAGCTGGGTGTGGGGAAGAGAAAAGGGAAGCGGGTAGGGATGTCTAGAGGGTCCCCAAGGGCCTCTCCTGGGCTTACTGAGGGCCCTGGTGGCCAGTCCTGTGATTTCTAGAAATGACCTCTGTGCCTCAGTGTCTTTTCTAGTACAGACTTTCTTCTAGTACAGGTGGGGCGTGTGTGGTGTTGGGAGGTGAGGGAGGAGGCACAGGAAGGACAGGAGTTACATCCTGGTTCATCGGTCACCTGCTGTCTGTCTGTGGTCATATTAATTCATTAAATCTCCTGAAACCTCCGTTTCCTCGTCAATAATGTAATTAATACAAAACACCCAGTGGCGTTAACTGTCAGTGACAGTAGCACGTTTTGAGCACTCATAACCTTCTAGGTGCTTCATGCTTATGCATCTTTTCTTATTGAGGTTTATGGCTTCAACCTCATTTAACTGAGGCAGAAGGTTGTATCCCCAGAGCAGAGGGATTTGACTTCCCATCTGTCTGTTCTCTCTCGGTCCAGTTGTCCTTCCTGCCTGACGGCTCTCTGGGTGCCAGGCATGGCTGCTAGGGCTTAGTGGGGTCTGGGATCAGGCCTCCTGACTCCTGTCTGTCTCTTCTCTCCACAGTGGAGGTGAAGCCAGTGTTGCCAGGAGCCATGCCCAGCTCCATGGGTGGCGGGGGTGGAGGCAGCCCCAGCCCGGTGGAGCTGCGGGGTGCTCTGGCAGGCTCTGTGGACCCTGCTCTGCGGGAGCAGCAGCTGCAGCAGGAGCTCCTGGCGCTCAAACAGCAGCAGCAGCTGCAAAAGCAGCTCCTGTTCGCTGAGTTCCAGAAACAGCATGACCACCTGACGCGGCAGCATGAGGTCCAGCTGCAGAAGCACCTCAAGGTGAGCGAGGGGGGTGCGGGGGGGCCACCCAGACCTCTGACCCCCGCCTGGACCTGCTCACCCTGCCTCCCCCTGCCCCCGCCCCCTTTGCAGCAGCAGCAGATGTTGGCAGCCAAGAGGCAGCAGGAGCTAGAGCAGCAGCGGCAGCGGGAGCAGCAGCGGCAGGAGGAACTGGAGAAGCAGCGGCTGGAACAGCAGCTGCTCATCCTGCGGAATAAGGAGAAGAGCAAAGAGAGTAAGGCCTGGGGCCTCCTGGGGCAGCCAGGACTCCTGTTCGTCTCCCCCAGGCTGCGGGGTCCTGGCCCGAGCACCCAGGTCAGCTGTGCCCTGTCCCACAGGTGCCATCGCCAGCACCGAGGTGAAGCTGAGGCTCCAGGAATTCCTGCTGTCGAAGTCAAAGGAGCCCACGCCAGGCGGCCTCAACCATTCCCTCCCGCAGCATCCCAAATGCTGGTAATGACCCCTGGCAGGCGTGGGTCGCAGAGGGGCCCTGCTCAGAGGCTGCCTGCCTGCAGCCTAGAAAGAGGTTCCCGACCTAAAGCCACATGTGGGCCCTGCAGTCCCTCCTAGGAAACCCCCCTCCTGGTTCCCCTCGCTTCCCTCTTCAGGACCCGTTTTTCTGTCGCTGCACACAGTGGGTATTTCACGAATGCATATAGTGCTCGGTGACAGGGGATGCCTTAGATCTGTCTCTGTCCCCTAGGGGAGCCCACCATGCTTCTTTGGACCAGAGTTCCCCTCCCCAGAGTGGCCCCCCTGGGACGCCTCCCTCCTACAAACTGCCTTTGCTTGGGCCCTATGACAGCCGCGATGACTTCCCCCTCCGCAAAACAGGTGAGAGCCCAGCCCGGCCTCCTGGGAGGTGGCTCCTGGGAGGTGGCTCCTGGGAGGTGGCGGGCTGGGCTGTAGTGTGCGCCCATTTTTGTGGATGTGTCTGAGCCCTGGCTACCTTCTCCCCAGCCTCTGAACCGAACTTGAAAGTGCGTTCAAGGCTAAAGCAGAAGGTGGCCGAGCGGAGAAGCAGTCCCCTCCTGCGTCGAAAGGATGGGACTGTCATTAGCACCTTTAAGAAGAGAGCTGTTGAGATCACGGGTGCTGGGCCTGGCGGTAAGGACTCCTCCCCTGTCCCTGTTCTGACGGCCCGGGAGCAGAGTGGCTCCAGGCAGGCCTGGCTGACAGCCGTTTCTCCCGCAGTGTCGTCCGTGTGTAACAGCGCGCCGGGCTCTGGCCCTAGCTCTCCCAACAGCTCCCACAGCACCATCGCCGAGAATGGCTTTACTGGCTCAGTCCCCAACATCCCCACCGAGGTACAGGCCTGTGGGGCGGGAGGGTGGGCCTGAGGTACCCCTTTTCCCTTGGAAGTGGGACAGCAGCTCCTTCCCATCTGTCTTGCTGAGAGTGCTCAGCCAGGGACCTCTCTTCTCATGTAGACAGGCTGGAGGGACCTGTTGCTCTGGAGTGGGATGTGCCCCCCGGGCCCCTGAAGGGCTGTGACTCTGGGCCTGCCCCCAGGTGGGGCTTGGTAGGGGGGAGCAGGGCACCATTCAGAGCCCTCAGTCTCAGCCCCAGGTGGCCCCCCTTTGCCTGCGCTCACGCCTGTCTCTCCTGACTGCTCCCCAGATGCTCCCCCAGCACCGGGCCCTCCCTCTGGAAAGCTCTCCCAACCAGTTCAGCCTCTACACGTCTCCCTCTCTGCCCAACATCTCCCTAGGGCTGCAGGCCACAGTCACTGTCACCAACTCGCACCTCACTGTGAGTATGGGCACGGACCCTGTCCTCTCCCGTGCTGGGTTCTTTAGTCCTGGATGTCCCCAGCTACAGCTCTTGTCCTCCAAGGCCCTGAGGGAGATCAGACACACCACCTCAGAGCTGGGAGGTGGGCAGAGGGCAGGTGAGGGATGGTGGTCCGAAACTGGCAGGACTGGGACAGTATAGGCCCCTCCCTCATCTGTCTCCCCTCTCCATCCCCAGGCCTCCCCGAAACTGTCAGCACAGCAGGAGGCTGAGAGGCAGGCCCTTCAGTCCCTGCGGCAGGGTGGCGCACTGACCGGCAAGTTCATGAGCACATCCTCTATCCCTGGCTGCTTGCTGGGTGTGACACTGGAGGGCGACTCGAGCCCCCATGGGCACGCCTCTCTGCTGCAGCACGTCCTGTTGCTGGAGCAGGCCCGGCAGCAGAGCACCCTCATCGCTGGTGAGTGGGCAGGCAGCTGTGCAGGGGAGGGGGGTCAGGCCCCACTTCTGGGGCTCCAGGCAGGACCATCAGGGAGAAGCAGTCAAAGATTCTTTCCGGCCCTGTCACAGCTCCCCTCAGCGGCATCATTGATTTCCTCCACAACCTGCAGCCTGCAGGTGCTGTGCTCCGCAGCCTCCGGCCATGACGGCGCTCACGTTCCACAGCAGCGCTGTCCAGGAGAAAGATAACACAAGCCACAGATGTAACTTAGTTTTCTAGTAGCCGCATTAAGACATATAAAAAGAAACAGGTGGAGTTAACTTTAATAACATATTTAACTCACTATGTCTAGAATATTATCATTTCGCCCTAGCTGGAATGGCTCAGTGAATAGAGCATCGGCCTGTGGACTGAAGGGTCCCGGGTTCGATTCCAGTCAAGAACACATGCCCGGGTTGTGGGCTTGATCCCCTGTAGGAGGCAGCCAATGATTCTCTCTCATCATGGATGTTTCTCTCTCTCTTCCTCTCCCCTCCTCTCTGAAATCAATAAAAAGATACATTTTTAAAAAAAGAATATGATCATTTCAACATATAGTCAATACAAAGAGTTATCAGTGAGATATTTTATTTTGTGTTTTACACTCTTGAAACCTGGGTGTGTTTCACACTTGGAGCACATCTCAGTGTAGACAGGCCACATTTCAAGTGCTCAGCACTCAGGTATGGCTGGCAGCTATGGGATTGGACAGCACAGCTTTGGACAGTCAGCCCTTAAGTAGCCGGTGGTATGAGAAGAGGTTCTGCTTAAAAGACACGTGGTCCTGGCTCCCGGGCTCCCCAGCCCAGGATTCATGCTCATGAACAGGGCGGCCTTGTTGTAGATGGGAAGAACTAGTCCTTGTTTTCACTCACATGGAGGGCCCAAGACTGAATGAATGTGCAAACATAAGTGAATCAAAGGAAGAGAATGGAGAACCCAGGAAGGCTTGCTGGAGGCAGTGGCTCTTAGCTGTGAGACTCTTTAATTATGAGGAGGAAGAATGGGGCCCAGGTGTGGGGGCAGGGTGTTCCAGGCCCCTCCAGTTTCCCCTGAGTGTATAGGTGGTGGCGTTTTAGGTTGGGGAGAGTCTTGGGATGGGATGAGGGGTCTGACAATAATGGTTACTACCCTCCCTGTACCTGACAGTGCCGCTCCATGGGCAGTCCCCACTGGTGACGGGTGAACGAGTGGCTACCAGCATGCGGACGGTGGGCAAGCTCCCGAGGCACCGGCCCCTGAGCCGCACTCAGTCCTCGCCGCTGCCCCAGAGCCCCCAGGCCCTGCAGCAGCTGGTCATGCAGCAGCAGCACCAGCAGTTCCTGGAGAAGCAGAAGCAGCAGCAGCTGCAGCTGGGCAAGGTGAGCCGGGAGAAGCGAATGTGCAGGGCTGTGCTGGGCGCAGGACCAGGCTGACAGGAAGGGAGACGGGGCGGACACCCTAGGCCACTCCCTGGTGCCACATCTGCTCTGAGGAGCCCCCTCGCCCTTTTCTAATTCACATAGCTCTGGAAGAGCTGGGTGGCTGCAGGGGGAGGGGAGGGGAGGATTGACCCTCCTGTGCCACCGATTGCACGGCTGCCCCCCTCCCAGCGGATGCGCTCTCTGCTCTGTTCCCAGATCCTTACGAAGACTGGGGAGCTGCCTCGACAGCCCACCACCCACCCCGAGGAGACAGAAGAGGAGCTCACAGAGCAGCAGGAGGCCTTGCTGGGGGAGGGAGCCCTCACCATACCCCGAGAAGGCTCCACGGAGAGTGAGAGCACGCAGGAGGACCTGGAGGAGGAGGAAGGGGAGGAGGAAGAGGAGGAGGAGGAGGAGGAGGAGGAGGAGGACTGCATCCAGGTCAAGGATGAGGAGGGCGAGAGTGGCGCTGAGGAGGGACCTGACTTGGAGGAGTCCAGAACTGGTTACAAAAAGGTGCCCCCTCCCCCAGGCCCTGATCACCATCCCTGTCCTTTCTCCTTCCCACCCTGTTCTCCCCTCTCCCCAGTCTGCAGTGCCCAAGCTGTGCAGGGCCAGCTTTCTGAAGAGAGCAAAAATAGAGTAGGAAAAGACAGGGAGCTATGGAAGGGAGGGACTGCTGGTGTCGGCCTCAGAGCTGTCAATACCAGCTGCCAACCCCTCCCTGCCTCTGTCTGTGATCGCCCCCGCCTGTCTGCTTGTGTGTGTGTTTGTACGTGCGTGGCCGTATCTGCATTTCTGCCTGCGTAGGATCGGTTGTGCGTTGGTCCCTGTGTGTGCATGTGTGCGTGTGTACACACACACCCTCACTGTTACTACAGTGTGCCCTGTGCCTAGTGCGCACTTCATTCATTGCGGCCACAGCTGAGCCCTCGGGCCTGACTCATCCCACCCCTCCCACACACTTACCTCAATGCTACTCCGGCATGACTCATCACTGTCCTCCCATCCCTCCCCTTCTCCTGGGAGAGGAGACAATGAAGGCTGGAGTTTCTTCTGTTCCTGGAGGGAGAGGTGGGGGAGGGGGAGGTTTAGAAGGGCTGCTTGGGGGCTCCCCTGGAGGCCCCAGGGTACCTGTCCTCAATTTGTCTCAGGCTCAGCCTCACCTAGGCTCCCTCCTACTCTCCCCAGGTATTCTCAGATGCCCAGCAGCTGCAGCCACTACAGGTGTACCAGGCACCCCTCAGCCTGTCCACTGTGCCCCACCAGGCCCTGGGCCGAACCCAGTCCTCACCTGCTGCTCCTGGGGGCATGAAGAGCCCCCCAGACCAGCCCACCAAGCACCTCTTCACCACAGGTGAGCCCCACTACTGCCGACTGTCCTTCTTCCTTGTGCCAGGGGCCTGTTCATCGCATTCAGCCGGTGGGAATTGTGAAGGGATACAGTCCCTGCTCTGAGGGATGGCCAGGGCCCCTGCAGGGAGGAAGAATAGGCCTTCATCCTCTCCCTGTGCACCACCAGCCACCTGTGGTAGTGGGGGCATCCTCTGCCCCAGTGCGAGGGAGCGTGGTGATCCCCTCTCCATACCCCGCTACTGCTGAGGGCCCCCCTGATTTTGTGCTGTCACCTCACACGCCCTCCAGTGGGTGGAGAATGCCCACTGTCTCAGTCGGATCCTGCCCTTCCAGCTTCCCTGTCTCCCTGTGAGGGCAAGAGCGAGGCCTCCGTCCATTCTAGAGAGCCTTCCACTTGACGCTGCCCTGTGCTGGGGCCACAGATGCCTCATCCTTAGCCCACTCCCCTTGATATTGACTGATGGTTGAAGTGATGATAATGGCCACAGGTGGGGAGTGGGGGTCGGGGGTACAGCGCCAGGGCTGTGACAGGAGTGGGGAAAGGAGGATGTGCCTGAGGCACGGTGCTAGGGGCATAGTGGGCAGAGATAAAAACCAGTGGGGCCTTTCGCCATTCCAGCCCCCCCCCCCCCCGCCCCTCTCTGTCTTCTCTGCACTGGGAGCAGCTCCCCTCATCCTCTGAAAATGTATGCCTGCACCAAGTTTGTCTCCCTCCGCCCGCTCCTTGGTCAGGAGCACCTCTCAGCTGAGCTGGTCAGTGTCTGCAGTGGTGCTGAAACGACCAGAGACACTGACAGATGGGAGCCCCAGCAGCTGGGCAGCCCCACGTCCCCTGACCTCGCTTATTTCTAGCCGCAGCTTCCAAACCAGTGCCATTTCAAGGGACATCGACACAGCAGCCAAGTTCACTGGGGCTGCCACAGCAGGGGTGGCAGGCTCTGGGGCTGGAGTTGGGGCTGTGTTTGGGAGCCTCATTGGTTATGCCAGGAACCCTTCTCTGAAGCAGCAGCTCTTCTGCGCCATCTGGGCTTGGCCCCCTCAGAGGCCATGGCGCTCTTCTGCCTGATGGGAGCCTTTCTCATCCTCTTCGCCGTGTGAAGGAGCTGTCTCCACCTCCATAGTTCTTTCTCCCGTGTCTTGTCTGCCCTGTATGTTCCTTTTCCTATACCTCCCCAGGCAGCTGGGGAAAGTGGTTGGCTCAGGGTTTGACAGAAGGAAAACCAATAAATACTTTATTAATAAGAAAAAACAAACCAGTGGGGGTGTCAAGGGCAGCCTCATTGAGGTTTGAGGAGCAGGGAGGTTTGGATAGGCAGTCATGGAGGAAAACACTGCAGGAGGAGAGGAGGGGTGGGTGTGTGGGAGGGTGGCTGGGATGAGCTCAGTGAGCTCTGAGGATTGTGGTGGCCAGGCTGTCACATGGCCCAGAGCAGAGCTGATGGACAGGTATGTCTCTGGCTCAGGCGTGGTGTATGACACATTCATGCTGAAGCACCAGTGCATGTGCGGAAACACACACGTGCACCCTGAGCACGCTGGCCGGATCCAGAGCATCTGGTCCCGGCTGCAGGAGACAGGCCTGCTCAGCAAATGTGAGGTAAGGGACCCCCTCCTTCCTTCAGCCTCCAACTCAGACCCAGCGAAGGCCTTTTTGTCTCCCTGTTGGTCAAGCCTCTTTCCGTGTCTTTGTACAACCCCTGACCTCAGGGCTAAGTCCCCGCATCCCTTACAGCCTGTTTTCTGCTATGGCCTCCCACTGAAACGGGGAGGGTCCTGGCCTGGGGTCCCCAGTGGGGGGGGCAGGTTATATTTTCTCAAAAGCCTTTGGCTCTCCTGAGGTCAGAAGTGGCTCCTTGTGGCCCAGGCTGTGGTGCAGGGAGGGTCTGGGCTTCAAGGAGAGCTGGACCTTCAGGGCCACCCCTCTCCTGATCTCCCCTGCCAGCGGATCCGCGGTCGGAAAGCCACACTGGACGAGATTCAGACGGTGCACTCTGAATACCATACCCTGCTCTATGGGACCAGCCCCCTCAACCGACAGAAGCTGGACAGCAAGAAGTTGCTTGGTGAGTCAGCAGGCTGACGGGCAGGGTGTGGCCCCGCCTTGTCCACTGCCTGGGTGGGATACAGGGCTGTCAGGAAAACTGCTCGGCCAGGGTAGGCAAGTGGGTCCTGTTGAGCACAGGTCATCCCCAAGGCAGAGGTGGTACGGTGCCGTATTGCATGCCTCCAAGGGACTCTGTTCATGTAGAATATGACATTATCAGAGTATGCTGGTGGGAGTGCATTGCAGAGTGGAAGGTGAGGGGTCAGGCTTGGTGATGGAGGAGTGTTTTGCTCTTCTTTCCAAATGATCCTGTCCTTTTCTCCCTGCGGTCTGCCCCAGAGGCAGGAAGTACCCCCAGAACAGGGCACAGACATCTCCCAACTGGTATGGGCTGCAGAAGCCCGTCCTGTGCTTGGGTCTTTTTCTGTGACTGAGCTCACTGCCCTTTGCACATCCCAACCTATGGCCTTGGCAGTGGAGTAGCTCTGTTTCTCTTCCCTGCAGGCCCCATCAGTCAGAAGATGTATGCCATGCTGCCTTGTGGGGGTATCGGGGTGAGTAGGACACCTGCCAGTGGGGGTTGGTGAATGGTTCTCCCACTTTTGGCCTCTCCCTCCTGACCAACATACCTGCTGGCTGTCCAAGTGTCCACCCCCATTCTTGCCCTCCCCCTGCAGGGGGCACGCTGAAGCCTGCTCTCCTGCCCCTGCAGGTGGACAGTGACACTGTATGGAATGAGATGCACTCCTCCAGTGCTGTGCGCATGGCGGTGGGCTGCCTGGTGGAGCTGGCTTTCAAGGTGGCAGCTGGAGAGCTTAAGGTGAGTACTGGCAGGGGGGAGCTAAGCACTGCTTGGCTTGGTCTTGTATCCTCAGGAGCCGAGGATGGGGCAGCCTTAGCTTTCCCTTTAGTAAGGCATGGTGCTTTGCAACCTCGACTTTCAGGTGCCAGAGTTGGGAGGAGGTGACAGTTCTAAGGCCAGCTGGGGGATGAGGGGTAAAGAGGGACCAACAAAGTGGCACTAGTGTCTGGTGCTCTCATGGGCATCTAAAGACCTGGGACGGTCTGCATGTCTGCCCACGTGGCCCACAGCTGGCCACTGGTGTGTATGATACATGTTTCTGATCTGTTTTCTTCCCTGCTTGGCTTGTTTCTGTCCTTCTGTGTCCACCCCTCTGTGGCCACCTTGCCTGCCTGTCTGTCTCTTATCTCTGTCCCTTTGTCTGCACCTTTTCAGAATGGATTTGCCATCATCCGACCCCCAGGACACCATGCTGAGGAATCCACAGCCATGTGAGTGCCACCCCAGCCCTGCACTAGACCTGCAGTCCTCACCCTTTCTCCCTCTCCACAAGGTGATGCGTGTATCCTACGCACGGAGCAAACCACTGCTCAGGCTGACCTCCCTGCCCTTTTCTCCCCCTTCCCTCAGGGGATTCTGCTTCTTCAACTCCGTAGCCATCACAACCAAACTCTTGCAGCAGAAGCTGAATGTAGGCAAGGTTCTCATCGTGGACTGGGTAAGCAGTGAGCTGCTGGGGCCAGGGTCAACCTTCAGGAAGCCCCCACCCAACCCTCCTCCTCTTCCTCGGCTGCCCATGCTGGAGCTGGCCTGATGGCTTACTTTACATCTTCCTCCTGGAGCATTAATTAGCCCAACCCTCCATCCCCTTGGGACTCCCTCCTCACTGGGAGACTTGAACGTGGTTTCAGCCCCTGGTCCATCTTGGCCCCCGCCTTGCAACTTCAGGTTACTGAAAGGACTTCCTACCTTGAACCATAGAGACCAATCCCAGCGTAATATCACGCACAGTGTACTCACGCCACCTTATGTAGGAAGGAAGAATTAGGGTGTCCATTTCTATGTATGGAGACCCTGAGCTGTTGGGTGACTTGTCCAACCAAGATCGCTTAGTTGGGGATATTGGCACTGGGTTTTAAATCAGGCCTTTTGGCCCCAGCTTGTACTCTTGCTCCTACACAGTGCTTCTCAAACCCTGTCTCTCTTGGCGGAGGGAAAGGCAGCCACCACTCCCTGTGAGCTGGGGAGTAGCCATGAGCAATCCTCATCAAGGGTGAAATCTCTTTGAAGACCAACTTTGGCTTAAAAATTGTTAATGTTGGATTTTTCTTCAGAATGTATGTTTGTGTGTGTGTGTGTGTGTGTGTGTTTTTTAAAAAAATATATTGTTATTGATTTCAGAGAGGAAGGGAGAGAGAGATAGAAACATCACTGAGAGAGAATCATTTGATTGGCTGCCTCCTGCACACCCCGCGCTGGGGATCCAGCCTGCAACCCAACATGTGCCCTGACAGGGAATCGGACCGTGACCTGCTTCACAGGTCAATGCTCAACCACTGAGCCATGCGGGTTGCGCCAAATCTGTTGGGTTCCCAATGCTTACTAGCCTTCACGTGGCCCTCCACACTGTTGTATAGAAGGGGCCTGGGGGAGAGGAGCCACATTCGCCTCATGGCTTTGCACCTACCCTGCACAGATCCTGGTTAGAGAAGCATGGGGGGATACTGTTGTGAACACAACACAGGCGCCCTGTAGCTAGTGGTGGGCTGTACCCCAGGCTCACCATATCTAGGGGGTAAAGGGGGTGGCAAGTGGGAGTTTCACCTTTGGGCTCGCGCCTGGGCCATTTTCCTGATGCCGTCACTCCTCTCCACTAGGACATTCACCATGGCAATGGCACCCAGCAAGCGTTCTACAACGACCCCTCCGTGCTCTATATCTCCCTGCATCGCTATGACAACGGGAACTTCTTTCCAGGCTCCGGGGCTCCTGAAGAGGTACCGCTCCCGGGCTCAAACGTGGGGCCCCTTGGGGAGGCAGCAGAATGGGACCTGGCAGGGAGTCCTGGCGGCCCTTGGTGGTGCTGGTACCTGGGGAGTCTGGGCTCCTAGTGGGAGGACCACGCCGGCCAACTGCCCTTCCATGCAGAGCAGAGGTCAGTGGAGTGAGGGCTGGAGGTAGGGCTGAGGGTGGGGGCAACTTCCGGGATCGCTAGGCAGTGAGAATAACCCCTCCCCCACCGTGCTGCCAGGTTGGCGGAGGGCCGGGCATGGGGTACAATGTGAACGTGGCATGGACGGGAGGTGTGGACCCCCCCATCGGAGACGTGGAATACCTAACAGCCTTCAGGTGAAGCCTGAGGAGGGTGAGGGGGGTGGGAGCCCGGGCCCCGCCCTGGGAGGGGTAGAGACACTCAGTTTGGTGTAGGTGGAGGGGGTTGTCTTGGGGGGCACAGTGGGGTGAGGCCTGGCTCAGCCTCCTGCCAGGGTCAGCTTGGGCCCTCCCTTTGCAGGACAGTGGTGATGCCCATTGCCCACGAGTTCTCACCTGACATGGTCCTAGTCTCCGCCGGGTTTGATGCTGTTGAGGGACACCTGTCTCCGCTGGGTGGCTACTCTGTCACCGCCAGATGTGAGCCTGCTGGGGGTTAAGGGAGGCTTTGGAGCAGTGCGGATGGGGGCCAGTGGGGGTGTGGAGCAGGTATGGACGGATGCTGCCCAGTTGGGAGGAGAGCTGAGGCAGGTCCAACACTTGCAATAATCCTGGCAGTGCCCCCAAGTCTCCCTCTGCCAATCCTGGCCTTGAGAGGCAAGCAGGGAGGGAGGTGGGGGGAATAGCAGAGGGTGTATCTCCTCCCGGAGTCCTAGTAATGGAGCTTGTTGATCCATCCTATAGCGTGGTGTTCTTTAAAAGGCATCTGATTGCATTTTTTAAGCTTGTCCGTTACGTTTTGTCTTTGGTGGAGCATTTAGTCCATTGGCATTGAATTTTATTATGGATATACACACACGTTGGCGTTTAAGCCCACCTTCTTACTTTGTGCTGTTTGTCCCACCTCTTGTTTTTATTTCTCTCCTTTCTTACCTTCTCTTGAATTCTTTTTTTTTTTTTTTTTTTTTTTACCATTTCATCTCTCTTCACTCATCCCTAAAGGTTTTGGCCACTTGACCAGGCAGCTGATGACGTTGGCAGGGGGCCGGGTGGTGCTGGCCCTGGAGGGAGGCCACGACTTGACCGCCATCTGTGATGCCTCTGAGGCCTGTGTCTCGGCTCTGCTCAGCGTGGAGGTGAGGGGTGAAGGGAGGGGCTGGGGGACGTGGGCCAGTAGGCCAGGGTCTGAGAGGCTGGGGGGAAGGGCCCCTTCCTGGGTCAAGCAGTACCGAGGGCCCTTGGGAAGGTTTTCCTGGGTCCCAAGGACAGCTAGAGGCCAGGAAGGACTTTCTGAGGAGGGGTTCCTCCTCTCATGAGAGATGTCTGAGGCTGAATGGGATGCTTAGAAGGGCAGGCACCACCACCCATTCCCCACCCTAAGCCTTCTCTTCTTTCTACTGCCAGCTACAGCCCTTGGATGAGACAGTCTTACAGCAAAAGCCCAACATCAATGCAGTGGCCACGCTAGAGAAAGTCATCGAGATCCAGAGTATGTGGGGACAAGTGGAAGGGCTCAGACCTTACCAGAGGGGCGGAGCTTAGGGGTATGCCAGGGCTGGGGGTGACACATTCACATGGTGGTTCTTGCCCTCCCCGACCCCTTGCTCATCTCTCACCCACAGGCAAACACTGGAGTTGTGTGCAGAGGTTTGCTGCTGGGCTGGGTCGTTCCCTGCGAGAGGCCCAGGCAGGTGAGACGGAGGAGGCCGAGACTGTGAGCGCCATGGCCTTGCTGTCAGTGGGGGCCGAGCAGGCCCAGGCTGCTGCAGCCAGGGAGCACAGCCCCAGGTGAGGTTCCTCCCACCTCCCTGCCCTCCCCTGCGCTGAGGACCCCACTCAGTGCTCCTCCACACTTGTCCCCACAGGCCAGCAGAGGAACCTATGGAGCAGGAGCCTGCCCTATGACGCCCCGGCCCCATCCTCTGGGCTTCATCATTGTGATTTTGTTTATTTTTTCTATTAAAAACAAAAAGTCACACATTCAATGACGTGTGCCGTGTGGGTCTCTCAGCCTCGCCCCTCCTGCTCCTGTAAGCTGTCTCAGGCCCCCTCCCCTGTAGCCCACATCCCGGTCTAGAAGTTTGCTTCCTCTGTAGGATATGGAGCTACCTTTTGCAGCCTCTCCACATATTGTATCTCACACCCACCTTCCCAAATCCTGTCCTTTTCCCCCTTGGAGCCTGGGCCAGCTCATGGTGGGTAGGAGGCCAGATAGTACCTTTTGTTTCCGAGTCTCCCTGATTGAGGACGGAACAGGAAGTTTGGTGCCTTGGTTTCAGCTGACTTGGGGGGGAAATGCCTTAATTTCACCCTCCTCCTCTCTAGCCTTGGGAGGTCCTGAAGGGTCTACCATCTAGGATGTAGAGTGGAGGGGAGGTGGGCTCCTGCCCAACGATTCCCCACCCTTTTCCCCACTCTTGTCCTCACCGTCTCTGCACAGACAGGCTTTCTCCGCCGCCTTTCTCCTGGCCTCAGCCAAAGGGGAGGCTTACGCCCTGGGGCAGGGGCCTGAAGTCTGTGGGCAGGGCTGTCTTGTTTCGCGTTCCTTGCTATTTCCCCTTCCAGGGGCTGAAGTGGGTGGGGAGGGATGGGCTGGACTCCTGGGTTATGAGGGGCCCGAAAGCCTCAGCTCCAGGTCTCCTTTCCAACTTACTCTGTTGGCCTTCCTGCCCCACTGCTGGCACAGACTGGGGAGGGGAAAGAGGGTGGTCCCCGCAGGGAGCACTGTAAGCTGGTGAGAGTGCCCCTGCCGTTCAGGACCCCATTCCCCGTCATCCAGCGTGCTGCAAGCAGAGGGTTAGCAGCCCACCTCTCCTGGGACCTTTTGCTTTGAAGCCTGGGGATGGAGAATGGGGGCTCTAGAAGGGTCAGGGCAAGACCCAGAAACACAGAAGTCCGCCCTCAGCTGGAGCTTCCATTCTCCCTGGGCTTCCTTTGCTGGCCACCAGCCCGAGGAAGCTAAGATCAGGGCGGGGGTGCCGCCCTTTCTCTTTCCCAGAAGCCCAGTCTAGTCCCATTTCTGGGCCTGGGGGCCCCCAAGGCTTCTAGGGAACGCTGTCCAGCCTGTAGGAAACCAAAGACGGGAAGTGGCTCCTAGGGGCCTGGGTCTTCCTCTCTCCTCCTTCCCAAACCCACATACAATCTGTTTACATATCTACCACCCTGATGGGGCCTGAGCAGGGTTGAGGGAGTCAGGGGAGGGGCAGGAGTCCCACCACCATCAGTCCACTGTGCACTTGTCTTGTGTTGTGTGTCCTAGGTCCTCCTGGGGGGTGGGGATTGGGCTGGGCTCAGTGTGTCAGGCCTCCCCACGTTGAGCCCCAGCCCTGGACCCCTTACCTCCCACCTTCCCGCGGCTGGTCTGGTTCTCATGTAAACCCACTCCTTGCTTTGTCTCCTGGATATGGTTTCCAGTTAAAAGTATTTTGTAACCCATAACATTGTGTGTCCTTGTGTGAATAAATTTGTTTCTGGCAGTGCCTTCTGGAGCCAGTGTCTCTGTCCTCTGGGCTCCCAAATGGAGCAGAGGTTCTTATTTCCCCCCCAAAACTGCTCTTCTCTCCAGCCCCTGGACTAACCAGCTCAGGAAACAGGAGGCTGGGTGCATCTCCGCCCAGTAGGTTAAAGACGAGGTTTCACTGAAGGTAGCCACAGCACCACATAAGACCTCTCATACGGCCGAGGTGGTGAAGGTCTCCAATGAATTTATAGCCCTTCCCTCTCCTTTTGACTCTCTGCCTCTGAGGAAGCAGGGTTGGAGCGGGGTGGAGAACAGGCGGCCCAGCCAGGATCCCACTCGCGGGCGCATGGACAAGTTTAGTGGATATGTTCACACAGGTAAGAGAGTCCACAAGTGTGTAAGGGCTTTATTGGGGCCACTCTGAGCCCCTCACAGTGTTGCAGGACCCACTGGTCTTGCTGTGGCCTTCGCTTTCTGGGGACTTGGAAAGGAGGGCAGGAGGAGGGCCAGACTTCCTGGGAAAGGGAAGGCCCTTCTGTGGAGTGAGGCCAGGTGGTGGGAGGGAGAAGTGGGAAACTGAAGATGAGCAGGGCCTTCTGGGGGCTGAAAGAGGATGGGGCTGCCTCCTGGAGTGTGGAGGTCACGGAGTGTTGGCTTTGAAGGAGGCATCTGAAGTCAGGAAGAGCGGATGGGTGGTGCTTCCTGGGCACTGAATGTGAGCACCACCCAGGGCACAAGAGCCAGGACCAAGCACGGCCAGAGGGTGTATTTGAGGAAATTGAAGATGTAGAAAAGGCTGACCTGGGGTGGGTGTCCCAGCCAGTTCAGGGAGCCCAGCAGCCCCATGGCCAACACAAGGCAGGCTATCTTCTGTCCGTTCCCCAGGTGTGCTCGCCGAACTGGGCCATAGCAGGGAGAGTGGAGGGCGATGCCCAGACCCAGGGCGGCCCCGGAATCTCGGCTCAGAGAGGCAAAGGGCCGGCTGTCTATGTGCACCCACTCAGGCCGCTCACACCACTTGGAGGCTACGCTGATGGACCTGTTGGGAGGAAAAGTCTTTGCAAGGAGGGAGAACCCCTAGAACCTAGAGAGCCAATGGCTCTCATCCCCATTGGGGCCTACCCCCATGTTCTCCTGAGACCCCAGGACGGTCCATGTTTGTGAATAGGTAATTTCTTAGTATAGCGAACCAGAGACCCAGCAGGCTAGGTACAGGCGAGGCAGGAAGGCCCAGCGTGCCCAAGCTTTAACGCAGGACTTACCATGAAAGATCCAGGCCCAGTGTAAAGAGGACCCAATAGATGAGGCTGGCACCCAGCAAGAGGCCCAGAGAAGTCAACCCGTAGAAGCTTAGCTCTCGCTGTGCGGGCACCCGGGGGGTCATCAGCCAGCCCAGGACAGCACCTGAAGGAGTGGGGTGACAGCAGTTTCAAGGCATCTGGGGACATGACCCACCCTGAGCTACAATGCAGTTGGGCAAAATAGACTGGTCTTCCCACTGCCAACAGCACCCTCTGGGCCCATCCTGTTCCAGTTGCTCACCCGTTATCAGGCCAGCCAACACCTGGTGAGGGAAATGTGCTAAGAGGAAGATTCGGGACAGACCGACAGCCAGTAGGAAGATGCAGTAAGCCAGGCTCGGCATCACCCGCACCCAGCGGCTAGAAAGAAGAGAAGCAAATGGTCTAGGGCAATGTCGCCAACCGGCGGTCCGCAGACTACTGGTGGTCCATGAGGTGGGAAAGGTTGGCGACCGCTGTGCTAGGAAATGTCTGGATACAGCTTAGTTTCCCGCAGCACAAATGCCCAGCGTCCCTAGAACTCCAGCTCCCAAGCTGCCCTGTTGCTGGGCCTTTTGGGTCTAGGGTACCAGTGCCTCTGACCCCACCGGTGGGCAATGCCCAGGTGTACCTGTGGGCCTGAGTGGCCACCTGGGAAGAGATGGCTGTCATTATGGGCCAGAGGGCTGCTCCTGTGACCATGCAGTGTCCAGAAGGGCTGCCTGTGGGGGAAAGGATGCTTGTGGTGAGAGGATGGGAGTGGAACCCAGGTGCCCCTGGCAATAGGCTGAGAAGAGAACCTCTCCCCAGCACTGTCCATAGCTCCCTCCACCCTGAAGCTTTCTTCACTCCTCCCTGTGGCCACTGCCCTCAGGTCTGGCTCTACTCTGAACAAGGTGGGCAGCTGGCACACTGGCATTGGTGCTCTCCTTCCAGAATTCAGCGTGGTCCTCCTAGAGCTGTTTTATTCTCTGGCCCCGTAATTGTGCGGTGGGCCTCTTGGTTGGGCCACCCTGGCTGAAAAGTACTCGAAACCCTCACACAAATCCTAACTACGCAGGAAAAGGGAGGTTTGAGGCTTTTTACCTGGACCAGTTTCACAAGAAGAGGGGAACTGGCGAACCTGGGCTGGGGCCTGGCGGTAGTACCCAGACTCATGGATCCACCAAAATGGCCTGTCTCCAAAAAGGAACCTAGAGGAGAACAGATGCAAGATGATACTGTGCTCACACAGAGCCAGGGGGACAAGAGAGGGGCAGGACACGGGGGGTACTCTAGAGGTAGCGTCAGAAAGGGAGTCCAGGCCTCGCAGGTTTGGCTGAGTGGATAGAGCGTCAGCCTGCAGGTTGAAGGGTCCTGGGTTCGATTCCACAAAGGGCACATGCCTGGATTGCGGTCTCGATCCCCAGTAGGGGGCATGCAGGAGGCAGCCGATCAATGATTCTCTTTCATCATTGATGTTTCTATCTCATTCTCTCCCTTTCTCTCTGAAATCAATAAAATATATATATATATATATATATATATATATATATATATATATATATATAATTTTTTTTTTTTTTTTTAAAGGAAAAGAAAGAAAGGGAGTCCAATTTTGTGCTGTTACATTGCCATGGATTTTTACTTTGGAACAGGAGAAAGCACACTATTTTTTAAAAAGTGATAAGGAGCCCGGCTGGCATGGCTTCAGTGGTTGAGCATCAACCTATGAACCAGGAGTTCACGGTTCGATTCCTGGTCAGGGCACATGCCCGGGTGGTGGGCTCAATCTCCAGAGTGGGGCGTGCAGGAGGCAGCCAATCAATGATTCCCTCTCAGCACTGATGTTTCTATCTCCCTCTCCCTCTCACACCATTAAAACATCTATTTTTTAAAAAGTGGTAAGGAGGTGAGAGATGGTGGGGGACGGGTATATGCTCTGAGATGCTCAGAAGTCCTACTTCTACCCCTCCCACTGCAGGACCAGCTCTGCTCTTCTAATCCAGAGAGAGCCCAGGACCTCTCACTGGGCTCCTCCAGGAGAGCCTCCTGCTTCTCCCTCTTTCCATTTCCCAAATTCCAACCTGAACTGCCTCCAATTCAGGCAACTTAGTTCAGAAACGTAGGTAAGTTTCTTGTGTCTGGAAATGGGAGTGGGGAATGGGCAGAAGAAGCTGAGGAAGAATGAGGATGACAAAGCCTTCACGATCCCCTGGCCTGGGAGATGCCTGGCCGGACCCTGTGCACTCACACAGCGAGAAGGCCGCTGTGGCCGGAAGGAGAAGCGGTGGGAGAGCAGGAGAGAGGCTGGCAGAAAACCAAGTGCTGGGGAGGAAAGTACAGAAGGGACTGCTGCTCTCCACCGAAACACCCCGCCTTGTTCTCACACGAACCATTACTTTTCCGTTTACAGGAGGGGCGAGAGCCTCGCCGAGAAGAGTACAAGGGAAGGTAACTCCCAATTCCGTTATGTAGCAAGACATGCCAGCCCGTTCCAGTGTCTCCTGTCAGCCAGCCTCCCTTCCCTCCGCCCGGCTGCGGATCTGGCAACAGGGGCTGAGGGCAAGGGAGGTGCAGCTACGTGCCCAGCAAGCAGTGTCACTACCTTCGACACCCAAGACAGAACGGGGGGCACAGAGGTGAGCCCCCAGAGCCCCACCCACTTGCCTGGGATTCCTGGCTTCTCAGTCTGTGTGAAGAGCCTCCCGGCGAATGAATGGAAGAAAGAAGAGAGCGTGCTCCCTGGATGGCAGTGCTTGCTTTCAGGGCTTTTCAGACTTTACTGCACACAGGAATCAGTGGGGTGCGGTCCTTGTTAAAATGCAGATTCTGACACAGTAGCTCTGGCCCCAGGCCTGAGGTTCTACGTTTCTCTCGAGTTCCCGAGGGCTCCCTATGCTGCCGGTCATGTCTACACCTAAACTAGTAACTGGCCAGCCTCCTCCGACCTCAGCAGCGAATGCGAAGCCTGTCACAAGGCATGCCTCTTAAAATCGATGTCAAATAAGTGACTACATGCATGAAAGTGCGTTGAGAAGCAGGGCCGCAGGCTACTTAAGGCACCATAGATATTAGTTAAAATACAGATTCCCAGGCCTTCCGCTGCCGTTTCTAAGTCAGTGCGTCTTAGGTGGGACGGGGTATTTGCATTTTAGACGTTGCCCTGGGGGCGGGGGTGGGTCTGATAAGGGCCTTGGGAGAAACACTGGTCTACTCTATGAGCAGGACGGGGATTCCGAGGTCTGCATTCAGGACGGGCGGGTTTAAGGCCGTGGAGCTCCCCGGTGAGGGCGGGAGGGGGACCTCGGAGGCACCTGCTGACGGTTAGGGCGCGCGCAGGACTCCGGGCCCTTGGGGATGGGAGAGCAGGACGCCGCAGGGCTCCGCGGTCTCACCACTTGAGGACGAGGTTGAGCCACTCGGCGATGAGGCCGATCCAGAGCACCGCGAGGCCCACGCGGCGGGAGGCGTAGTAGGCCGCGGGGAAGAAGAGGAGGAAGATGCTCTTGGGGTCGCCCACAAACGAGACCCAGAGCCACGCTTGCTCCAGCCAGGGAAGCTGGTTCTGGAGCGCCTCCGCCATCACGATGCCCGCGCTCAGCAGGGGCTCCATGGCGACCTGGCAGCCGGGTCAGCTCTAGCGCCGAAGCCGAGGAGTCCCGGCGGCCGGGAAACGCCTGCCAACCGCCGTCCTAGGCCCGCCCCGGAGGCCAGGCCCCGCCCCTTCCGCCGGCGGCCGGCGCGAGCCCCGCCCCCCGCCCCGCCCCCGCGAGCCCGGCCCTTGCCCGGAGCGTTTCCTCCTGCCGTCCTCTCCGGCTTCCCTTTCTACTGGGCAGCGCAGAGGACAAATCTCCGCGAAGGCGTTTCCGCAGAGCCCCACGTGGCCGCTGTTCCCCGCACGTGGGCTTCGGGCGCAGAGGTGGCTGCCGCTGCTGTTCTGAGTCCAAGGACGAGCTAACCGCGCGCTCAGGGTTCTGCTTTGCTGCTGCGAAGGTGGATGTGTAACCTCCAGGGCCAGAGTCCTTCCAGATCGGGCCTCCCTTCTCCAGCCCCGCTACCCTCCTAGGATACTCAGATCTCTTGAAGAGAGTGCTGCGAGCACCCTCTCCTCCGGGCAGCCAGGCACAGCCCCTAGGCATCGGAGTGGGACCTTAAGTGTAGCCGATCGGTCCAATCGGTCTGTGACGTCCTCCGCAAGCCGGAGGCTCTTGAGTCCGAATTCATCCACTATTGATTTGGTGGCTGACAGCTCAGCCTTTTGATTTTGAGGAGTCTTTCCTAAAGACTTGTGAATTCTTACACACAGTACTAAGTCATCATTCCACTTCTGCGTTTGCCTTGCCCCCCTCCTTGCATCCTCTTGCTTTCCAAAACGATGAGATAGTGTGTTGGAAGAAGAGGGGACACATACCCACGACAAAATTTGGAATAATCTTATGGAGGAACACATTCAGAAAATAGATATCTCAGCTATTCTAGGTAATGCTCTGCAGAGAAGCACCTTCCTACCTCAAGCAACTTTGTTCTTGGAGAGGTTTCTGATGAGTGGATGAAAACGAGAATGCAAATCTGGGTTCTTCTTGGAAAGACATTAATTTCATGAGTTAAAAAGCTGTGGGGAAAAAAATAAAATGGAGCTTCCAGCAAAAAAAAAAAAAAAAAAAGCTGTGTGAGCCCTGGCCGGTGGTTCAGTGGCTAGAGCGTCAGCTCACACACCGGAAGGGTCTCCGGTTCCGTCCTGGGTCCAGGGCACTTACCTGGTAGGGCGTATGGGGGAGGCAATCAATGGATGTCTCTTTCACATTGATGTTTCTCTCTGTTCCTGTCTCTCTCTTCCTCTCCCTTCTCCCCCCTTCGTCCCTTCCTTCCACTCCCTCTAAAAAGCAATGGGGAAAATGTCCTCCCGTGAGGATTAAAAAAGTAGGATCAGGTTTAGTAATTTGCTCAAGGTCATGTAATTTAGCAAGTGGCAGACCTAGGATTTCGATTTGGGTTTAGCTAATTCCATAGCCAATATCCTTTACACCACCTCTTTGTAACTAGGTATAATCACTTGGGCAAGTTTCCTGCTAAGTCGTTGGGGCCTCGGATTCCTCACGTATGCAACCCAGGGTTCATGCATCGAACGCCTGTGTCCATGTAACGACGACCGCAGTTCCCGCCTCCTTTCCCTCTTCATTCCCCGCAGGTCACGGTCTTTAACTCCTGAAGACAACGAGCCTGCAACCACTGTGCCGCCGCGGGCACAATTCCTACTGCCTCCTTCACTCCTTCCTTCCTCTTTCACCCCGGCTCCCGCCCCACCCAGCACCAGGCCACGCCTCGGCGTGTGACGTCAGCGCGTCCCGTGCGTCGCGTCGCGGCGCTCACTGGGCGCCCGGCTTTCGCCGCTGCTGCCGCCGCCGCCGCCGCCGGCCGCGGCTGCTCTCCCAAGATGGCGGCTCCTCCGGGCGAGTACTTCAGTGTTGGGAGCCAGGTGTCGTGCCGGACGTGCCAGGAGCAGCGGCTGCAGGGCGAGGTGGTAGCTTTCGACTACCAGTCCAAAATGCTGGCTTTAAGTATCCTTCCCTGCGCGGAGCCCGAGGCCGGGCCGGCGTGTGTGTGGGGGGTGTGGGGGTGGGTGGGGGTGGGGGACGACGGCGGAGGCTGGGGCCCTCTCCGGGCCTAGGGGCGACCGGCCACCGCGGAGCCCGTAGCGCATGCGCACGGCCCTGAGCTCCCCTCCCCCTCTCGGGGCTCCCTGGCTCCTCTTTGGGGACTCTGTCTCCCACCCCTGGTGGGAACTGGGCCCCATGCGAGCGTCGGTGGGTGGAGGGGGTGCTTGACACGCGGATGGCTTTTCGGTGGGAACGCCGTGAGAGGGGACGCAGTGATCGGGGGAGGAGGTGGTCGTGGGAGGGGGTGGTTGTGGGAGGGGGTTCCCGGGTGGAAGGGGGGCTGATAAAATCAAGTGGGAGGGGGTGTGCAGAGGAAGGAACTGCTTAGGACAAGGGAAGGCTGTGGAGTTTAGGAGGGGGTGTCTCCTGATGGGCTTGGCCCAAGGAAAGGCGGTGGGGTGTTGGCTAGATGGGCCTCACCTGTTTGGGGGTAAAGTAACCTGAAGGCGGAGTTTGTATCTAAATTGGGCTGGGGGCTTGGTTTTGTTTTTTTTTTCTGCTGGTTTGTGTGTGTCTGCGTGGTGTCATGGTCGGGGGAGGGAGTGCTGAATTCTAGGTTTCTCAGTCATTTGAAAATTTGCTATTTGGGGGATGTTTGCATTGGAAAACTGGTCCAGATAGAGGAACACGTGCTTCAGGGCCTTACGTCGGGGTGTGTGGCTTACAGGTGAAGGACGGAGTTGTGTTCTTTTGCTCAGCCGCGCACACGCAGCCCTCCTGGCTTCCCCCTAGAAGTCGCCTCCCCTTTTGAAAGCAGCAGCAGTAAGCAGAATGGAAAAGGTGGCCTGCTTCTTTGGGGTGGAAACGATTTCTGAATTACTGCAGGAAATTCAGTCTTGGAAACAGAACGCTTCCTGGCTGTAATAAATGTGCCACCCTTTCGTCTTTTATTTGAGCCACAGGTGGGTTTATTTGGATTTTCTCTTATTTTTTTTTTTCTGAGGAGTCGTCTTTTATACTAGCATCTTTCAAAAGGAGATTTTCTTCTGAGTCTGCTGCGTTTGAGTGGCAAGTATTTTAATTCACTTACCACTAGTTGTAGATTTCTAGCTTAGGAAGATGGCCTTTGACACCAATACAGCAAGAATAGTTGCGTTTTTTAAAAATTAGTCGATTTTAGAGAGAGAGAGAAGGGGGGAGGAGAGAGAAACTTGGATTTGTTGTTCCGCTTACCTATGCCTTCATTGGTTGATTCTTGTCTGTGCCCTGGCTGGGGAGTGAACCAGCAACCTTGGTGTATGCAGTTGAGATTCTAACCCTATGAGCTATCCGGCGGCCAGGATGGGGTTTTTCTTTTCGTTTGGTTTGGATGGTTTTAATACAAGAATTCATACCAGGACCAGATAAGACCTTTTTACTTTTTACATTAGTGGTTCAGTTGGAAGGGTTTGGGAATGAGGAATTACTCTGCTTTTAATCGGCCTACGGTGTGCTCTTAATAAATGGTTGGAGAATGATTGAGTGAATAAATGGTTTAACTTGCTGGGTCACCTTGAGTCAGCTTGTTTTCTGGGCTGTACTTTTCTCCTCTGCAAAATGGGAAATGTCACATCTGAGAAGTGGTAAGAGCACTGTACAGAAAAAGGAGGGTTACACCAGGAGCGGAGGGCTCTGCCTCCTCTGTGGCTCACAAACGGTATGCATGGGCATCAAAACTGCTAATGCCTCTCCGCAAGCCTGGTAGGGAGAAGGTGACAGAAATCCTTGGAGGCTTCCAGTGTTGAATTGTATGCGGCTTCGAAAGGCTTGTGATCTTATGAGGTAGCGCGGGAGGAAGGTGGCAGGCAGAGATTTCTGAGGGGGGTTGTGATTCTTGGAAGGCTCCCCCCTCTCGTTTGAGGCACACCTTTTACATGGGCCTTGTGAGATTGTGTGTTTTTATGCTCCTTTTGGTATGTTGTCCGTGCTACGGTTGCCCCTGTTTTCCTTAACTTTCTTTTTTTCACCAGAATGTCCCTCTTCCAGTGGAAAGCCCAACCATGCAGACATCTTGCTCATAAACTTACAGTATGTTTCAGAAGTGGAAATAATTAATGACCGAACAGAAACCCCACCTCCCCTAGCTTCACTCAATGTTAGTAAGGTAAGGACTTAAGGGTAGTTCTGGTTCTCCAAAAACTGTGGGAACATGAGTCTCATTGTCCATTGTTTTTCATTTTGTCATTGACTTAAAATTGCATGTTCTGATATCTTTTTTGAAAATATGTTGTTTTATTCCTGGATGTCTTCAGAAGACTTTAAAAAACATATGAATGCCCAAATAGAGAAATAGAATTGAGAGCTTGCTTTAGTCTTCTGTGAAAGAGGGCTTTTAAAAAAAACTCTGGAGTCTGTGAGTGAACTTCTGGAATCGGTGGGGCTGGGCAGGGTGTGGCCTGTGCAACCTGAAATTGCATGTGTGTGCACACATGAGTATGTATATGTTTGTCCTAGGTGAAGATAGAATATTCTTCAGATTCTCAGGGATTCATGATCTATAAAAAATTGAAAACCACTGCTTTAGAGCTTCATTTTGGTCTTTATGTTTGAATTTTGAGGTCTAAACAAAATTAGAGGTTTAGGATATTTTAATTTTAGATGTACAAATGGATCTCTGGGAACCCCCAATTTACTTTTTTGACTCTTCAGTTCTATCAAAGTTCATGTTGATTAATAATGTTATCCCAAGACTGGTTGTCTTTGCTGTCCCTATACTTGGAACACTCCTTCCAAAGTGACCGGAGCCTTATCCATCAGGACTTGAATGGCACCTCTTGTAGGAAGTCTCTGATTACCCAGGCTAAAGTAATTTGCTCCCATTATTCTCCCTTAGAGTACCTTATCCTTCAAGCTAAGGTGACATGGTCTGTAGAGTCCAACCTGGGACATTTCTTAAAGGGGATTGCTTTTGTTTTACAACATAGACCAGTGTGCCCTGGGCTCAATGGGACTAATGTTAGCTAGTCTATTCGTAGCCTTTTTGTAATTGTGATTGTATACCATTTGTTTACTTTTCTATCTCACCAAACTTTCTTTTGTCAGGATGGGAACTATACCTGTTTTGTTCATCACTGAATATACAGAGCCTTGCACAGAGTAGGTGTTTAATAAATATTTGTTGAATGAATAAGTTAGGCTTTTGATTTTAGTAGCAGCTGCCTTTCTTTAAGTCTCTTGAATTAGTGTGGTGGAAGTTTTTCCCTCTAGAGGAGTCTTGTAATAATGTATGTTCTCTTGTCTGCCTTGGGAATATGGTGTGTTTGCTAAAAATTGAACAAAGCCAGGGAATACTCGGGCAGTTGAAACAGTAGAGGGTAACTGAGGCTAGCAGAATTGGTTACTCAGATATAGAGCTCCCTTTCCCGATTCCAGGGAAGTACCACATGTTTTTTAGTAATGGCTGAGGACAGATTCGAAAGGGTCTTAGGTTTCATATTAAAGCCTGTTGTGTATGTAACATCCCATTCTTAGAAGTAGAGTGATTTTTGAAGCCCTGGTTTAGTCAGGTACCTCCTTCTAGAGTATAGGAACTCTGGGTGGTTTTCTAAGAGGTTTTAAAAAGATTCCAGTGAAATAGTTTATTGTTAGTGTGTTGAGAGAAATAGGTTTTGTTATTCTTTAGTATTTATTTATGTGGTATATAAAGTCTGTCACTAAATAAATGGACCTTTAGTGAGTAGTAAAGATTACCTGAGAGATGATTTTTTTCAAATTTACAAGATGCTATTTTCTGCTCTGTGACCAGCTAAGTGCCACCAATTATCTGAGAGGGCTTGGAATGGTATGGGTAGGATTGTTAAGATCGCGTATATTTTACCTCAACTATAAATACAGGGTGGAGCAGAAGTAGATTTATAGTTGTTCTTATGGAAAGTAATACAGTAGTTAATAAATAATAATATTCCTGGCCGGCATGGTCCAGTGATTGAGTGTTGAAACTATGAACCAGGAGGTCACGGTTCGATTCCTGGTCAGGGCACATGCCAGGGTTGCGGGCTCGATCCCCAATGTGGGGCGTGCAGGAGGCAGCCGATCAATAATTCTCTCATCATTGATGTTTCAACCTCTCCCTCTCCCTTCCTCTCTGAAATCAATTTTTAAAAATATTTATTTATTTATAAGTAAATAAACTGCCCAATCTCCCGATTAAAAAAATAATAATAATACAAGAATAATTTCTGTTTTGCATACTCATAACTATAAACCCTACTTTTGCCCCACCCTGTAGTTTGTGGTTATTGGTTTGTGGATTATTTTTGCTTTTATGATTTTGCTTTCTGCTGGTCAGTTTTAGTTGTTTACTAACATTGTTGTAAACTAACAGTTTAGCTACTCATTCAAGAAAGAAATAGGAAATAGATTGAGGAATACCATAAATCTTTCCTTTCCTTACATTGTGGCCTGCTTGCCAAGTCTTGAAAATAGTTTACTGGGAAGAAAAGTCAGAAACTAAAAACTAAAATTAGGTTGGCGGGCTGTCTTTGGATTTCTAATTCTTCCATTTGTAGAAATGTTTATGAGTAAACTATATTGGCTTTCCCTTGAAACCAACCTTCGAAGCTGTTTTGTGATTTCTTCTTGAATTCAGTTAGATTAGAAGCGCCTGCTGGGCTGTTACTGAAAACAGCTAACCTGGGCAGCTGGTAACATGTTGCTTAGATGACATGAGAAGTTCATTTCATTTAAGAGCATGGACTTAGGGTTTTTAAAATGGAGGGTTGTTTAAGCATGTTAGACGAGAACTAACGTGCCCTGAGACACCCCTAAAAGAAAACTGTTGATGCTCGTAGTCTAGGGGAGCACCGCCTGTGACTTCCACTTCCAGGGGAAGACCATCACATGTTGGCTCATCGTGCTGACGTAGTAATTGCTCTGTTTAATTAAACCTGTTGATATAAACTCTATATTTGTTTACTCCGACCCAGCAGGAAATGGAAGAGAAGGCCTTTTAAAGGAAATACTAAATTCCAGCCCAACTAGAGAAGGTATGAACTAGCAATTGGAGATGAGCCTGTTTTGCTTTCTATTGGCAGTTCACTGCAGGCTAAGAAGTCCTATGTCTATCCACAGCAGTGGGATGTAAGAGGAAGCTTGGAAGAGGACAGTGGAGTTGCAGAAGGTGGAAGTTTTGAATATCATTTTCTCCACAGTAACGGAAGTTTGAATATCACTTTTATCTTCTCCACAGTCACATTGTACCTCTTAAAATGTTCCAAATTTTCTGACTATAAGAAAAAAGCATTTAAATAAAAGTACAAAAGCACACCAAAGCCAATCATAAGTGAGGTTCAGTTTATTTGCCATGTAGCGTATTACTTTACTCTGTCATGAGGAAAGCTTAAATATTGCTTGAGGATGAGAGCCCTAGGGTCCTCATGGTTGGGTGAATTAAGGTGATCCTTAAGGTCCTTCGAATTGACTTCGCTTCTTGTTCTCGGGGGGTAGATTGTGCATGGCTCGATAGTGCTCTCAAAAGATGGTTTGGGGCATGTCAGCATGAACAGAGTTCTCTTTTACGTAGCATTTATTGAACATTTACTGAAATCTCTTACGCAAGGCATTGCGGTAAGCTCTGCTGGGGACCATACCTTATGTCCTTCAGTGCTAAAGTTTACCGACAACTTTGACATCTCATTTCTTTCCATATTTATTTATTTTATTGAAAAAAATTATGACATCGCATTTCATCTTCACAACCACACTGTGAGCTTTAGATGTATTCTTTTCCTTTCAACAGAGGAAAAAATAGTCTTACCTGTTTGAGTGACTTGTTCAAAAGTTATATGGCTAGTAAGTAGTGTGGGAACCAATATTTGCACATGCCACCCTCTGAACTAGCAGTCATTAGACATCTCATTTAATCCTAACAACAGAGGATGAGTCACTAGCTTAAGGGAATACAACTAGTAAGTAAGAGAGCTGGCATTTGAACTCTGGTCTGATATTTTAATGGCAAAGTCCCATTGTTTTTTCTACTGTGTTTTTAGTCTAGGGAGCTTATAGAGTAGTTTAGTGAAATGAAACGAGTACCTATATATATGTAATCCTAAATAATCTTTCTAAGTAAAGAGAAACATCTGTGTTGTGTGGTCAGGAGCAGTGTGGTCTAGTAGAAGGAATATTGGGGCCGAGCAGATAAGTTTTTAAAGTCACTTCTCTGCCACTTAGTCTTACTGAGTATAAGTTTGCTCACTGTAAAAACGGGATGTTAGTACCTATCTCATAGAGTTGTTTTGAGACTTAGGTCAAGTTGACTAGCCTTGGCAGATGTTAGTTTTATTCTCATCAGCTTTGTGTAGCCAGCTGATGTTCCTTTAATTATGAGATGGGGGAAGGGGAGCAGTATGTTAAAGGGAAAACAGCCAAGAACATGGGTGCTATTACTGTGTCAGTCTCTCCTGGCATTGGATCTACATTTATTTAGATATTGGAACTTGCCAACCCCAAGTTCAAAGTTGCATTAGATACCATTAATATGTAATATCTAATAATTAAAAGATGTTTTTAGGTGACCTCTTGGTGGTGTCCAGAATTAACTTGAATTTCCAGGGCAGTGTTATGAGGTGGCATAGTTAAGTGAACACTTGCCTTGAGTACCGGAGGTTGGAGTGAGCAGTCATAGAACCTAGGAAGCTATGCTTTCAGCCTCTTAGGAAGGGACTCTTCGACACGGCCACAACAAGTGGATGAATTCATTTGTTTTGGTAAATGGATCCAGTGCATTGAACGAGATGTAAGTCTTCTTATCACTTTGCTGAGTTGGAGAAGACTTTCCTGAGGAGATATTAGTGTGTTGGAGGCAAGAAAAGGGACAAAGCATAGAAAATTGAAGCCCACAGATAAACTGTCAGCCTCTTACAAACATAAAATGAATGATCAGATGGAACCAGGAAGAGATTCAAAGAGCTTATCATAAGTTCCTGGTAATGAAGAAATGAGTTGGCTACCTTTGGCTAAAAATGTATTTAGGGTTGGTCAGTGAGTGGAGGGGTTTGGTAAGGCTGAGAAAGTAGAAGAGACAGAGTTCACTTTTAAAAGAAATGGACACCCTGGACAGTGTTCCTCAGTGGTTGAATGTCAGCCCATGAACCAAAAGGTTACAATTCGATTCCCCCTCAGAGCACATGCCTGGGTTGTGGGCTTGATCCCCAATAGGAGGCAGCTGATGGGTCTCCCTTCTTCCCTCTGAAATCAATAAAAAACGTTTAAAAAAGAAAGAAGATACACCAAAGTTCACTTCTAAAAGAAATTATGCCCTGGCCAGTGTTTTCCAATGGTTTAGAGCATTGGCCTATACACTGAAGTTTGATTTCCTGGTTCAAGGGTGTGCACCTGGGTTGCAGGTTCAATCCCTGCCCATGTGGGAAGCAGCCAATCCATGTGTCTCTCTCACATCAGTGTTTCTTTTTCTCGCTTTCCTCCCTTCCTCCCACTCTCTCTAAAAATCAATGGAAAAAATATACTCGGGTGAGGATTAACAGCAACATCAAAATAATAATAAAAGAAAGGGACATGAGTGCCTTACCTTTAGGTAGGATGTCACACTGAGGGAAGTAGGAGTTCCACCATTTTCAAAGCTAAGATTTACCATAATCTTAAGACTTTCTGGTTATTTGAGGATTAATCCTCAAGTATAAGTAAATTCCTGGGGTAGTTGATAAACACTGCGTTGTGGCCTATATTCATGGATCTATCCTGTTAGCTGGGCCCTTGACTGTATATCTTTTTTGTTTTTCATTGATGCATTATTTTTTAAAAAATTTTATTGCTTAAAGTATTACAAAGAGTGTTAGATAAGTCTCCATTTTTTCCCCTTGACTTTTCCCTCTCCTCCCCTACCCCCCAGTGTCTTGTGTCCGTTAATTATACTTATATGCATGCATACAAGTCCTTCAGTTGATCTCTTGACTGTATATCTTGACCCTAATGTGTTGAGATAGTGGAGTTACCTACCATCCCCAAGGAAAATCAGATGATTTGGCCACCTTATGTTTAGGTATGTGTATATAGGTAGGAGGTAGAAGGTGTTTGTTTATGTGTAAATGTGGGTATATTATGTGTAAATATGAGAAGGGAAATAACTACTGTCTATCGGAGGCAAGACTTTTTTTAAGATAAAATTTTTCTGGCTTCTAGAAGCCATACTATATAACCTGTTGGCTCATTTAATTAGAATATATTGTCAAGGCCACAGTCCCAGGTTGGAGTCCACCAGTCAGTTTTGCGCCTGGCTTCGAGCAGACAGCTCTTTCCTCAACAGAAGTATTATGAAGATACAAGTAGGGCGTGAAGAGGAAGAGTTCATCGCTGCTGAGTGATGGGGCATGTTAAGTAGTATTTGTCAGATCAAGTCAGAGAGGTAGAATGGTTGCCATTGAAAAAAGCATTAGCCTTTTGAAGCAGGTCACACTCAGTGGCATTCAAACTTTGGGGTCAAACTGGCAGCCATAGTTGAGTACAGTGCTCTAGGGCTCATGTCTAAGTTCAGGCTGTAGTACATGGCAGCCAGCTGACTCAGTGCTGAGGGCTCTCCCTCATTAGGTCAAGGATTTGGTTCTGAAGGGAGCTTTCTTGATATGGGGATCTGGGAAGAGCTACTGTCTGCCTGAAAAGACAAATTGCTGAGCCCAAGTACACTGGGTGCCATAGGTGTGCTGTTGCAGCCACTTCTGCACTCTACCTCTTTGACACGGAGACGAATCAAAATAAGGACTTCACTGTTGGGTCCGTCGTGGTATCGCTTCCAGTGTTAGGAAGGGTGCATTTAACTGGTTTAATTTTCCTGGCAGAGAATAGGCATGGAGGTTGGAATTTTGAGTCTAACTTAGGTAAGTACCAGAAACTATCCTAGAGAGAGAAGCCAATTTCACTTCAATTAGAAATTTAAAGGACCTTCCTAGTATGCCAGGAGCTAATAGTGGTGTAGTAGAATGTGGGAAGTATAAAGAACTGGGTTCTTTTTACAACTGGGCTGCTGATGAATTGTGTGACCTGTGTCAGTCAACCTCTGAGAACTCTTCTATGAATCACTAACAGTCAAAGTTTCTTTACCTTTTATCCATCTTCCCCCTCTTTTTCCATCCCTTCCAGGTGCTAGGAATATGGGATGATTAAGATACTGCCTTTGCCCTTAGGAATCTCATGTTGGGAGTAGCGAGGGACAGCAACACTTAATGGTAACAATATGGCAGGATCAGTGTTAGTGGAGGCGTAAGCAAGGTGCTATGATAGGGAAGCAAACTTTTTCTATAAAGATCCTGACAGTAAATACTTTAGGCTTTGTGGACTACACGTTTGTCACAACTACTCAACTTTGCCTTTGTAGCAAAAGCAGCCATAAGTAATCTATATATATAAAAAAGCCTAAGTGACAGTTACAACCGGTCGGCTGCTCTACCAGTCACTATGATGCACACTGATCACAAGGGGCAGATGCTCAATGCAGGTACTGCCCTCTGATGATCATTGCGTGCCCACAGCCAACCTCCAGTGGTACTTCCCCCGGCTGGCCGACCCTGATCAGATTGGACTGGGCGAGAGATCTGCCCTGATGCTGGCCTGGCCAAGGGACCTCACTCGTGCACAAATTTGTGCACCAGGCCACTAGTATAACTAAATGGGCATGTCCATTCCAATAAAACTAAAACAGGTGGTTGGCTGAATACGACTCACAGGCTGTGAAACTACCTGTGAAAGTTAAAACTTTGCCTTATAGCATATACTGACTGACTAGGGGCTGGTCTGTATTGTATAGCAGCAATATGCTGGTTTGACAAGTATCATGTTAAAGTCTGGAGATTGAGGTGGTGCTGTAGCCCCTGGATTTGAGCTATTCATCACCTAAAAGCACTCAACATATCTTAACAGTCTAGTTTAGGAGAGTTGTTGACTTACCTTCTCTAGTCTTGGCACATCAGAAAACGATGGATCTAATAATTTAGGCTTGTTGAGGGAATGCCTATCAGTATTGATTTAAAATGCTTTCTCACACAGAATCTGTTCTTGAAAGTATTCTGTGAATTAACCTTTAACAAAAGAAAGAAAGGACGTCCTTCAAGTTTAGGGTGAGATTGGGGCCCTTTTCAGAAAAGAGAGGCCCTGCACTCAGAGGCAGACAATTGTGTCCTGTGCTGGGGACATTGATGGAAATGCCAGGATTCACTGATAAAAGGAGATGACGGCAGCTGAGTCTTAAGATACTTACTCTCGCCCCCGCTGGTTTGGCTCAATAGATAGAGTGTCAGCCTGTGGACGGAAGGATCCCAAGTTCGATTGCAGTCAAGGGCACATGCTTCGGTTGTAGGCTTGATCCCTGGCCCTGGTTGGGGCGCATGCAGGAGGCAACCAATCAAAGTGTCCCTCTCACTGATGTTTCTGTCTCTCCCCCTCCTTTCCATTCTCTCTAAAAATCAATGGAAGAGTATCCTCGGATGAGGATTCACAACAAAAAGATATTCTCTTAAAAATGTTTCTTTTGATTCAAATTTATAACTATTTTCGACAATAATATAGGTTTGTTTCTTTTAGGTGGAACTGTTTTGAGTGTAGTGCAGGGTTAAGAACACAGCCTCCAGAATCAGACTGGGTTCAGATCCACTCTGCCACTTGTAGCTTGGTAAATTTGGGCACGTTCTTAATAGCTGTGCCTAGTTTCTCTGTCAATTTGGTAGGAGTAATTTTACTCCCCATTTCATAGGATTGTTGTGCAGATAAAATGCTTAACACGTGCCAAGTGTGTAGCATGGTGCCTGCCTTGGAGTAAACTCTTGTTCAACAAGTTTAGCTCTTAGAATTCAATGTTCGCTACCAGGCCTTCTTTGCTCCAGCGTTCCGGTGTCTGATTCAATGTTTTGATTAATTTTTATGTATTCTAGAACACACTTCAGGTGGGGTACTTAATTTTTTAGTTCCCAACTATCTAAGGTTGTAAAGAATAGTTTTATTAGAACTTTCAGACAGGAGCTTGCAGTTAGGGAATAAGAAGACTTGGAGATCTTGGTAGAAATACTTTTTTAAAAAAATCTTTACCTGAGGATGTGTTTATTGATTTTGAGAGAGAAACAAACATCGGTCAGTTGCCTCCCATTCACACCCTGACCAGGGATCGAACCCACAATCTTTTTGGTGTATGTGATGAGGGCACTCTAATCAACTGGACCACCCAGCTGGGTTGGAGGAAATACTTTTTAAGAGACCGCTTGTTGCTAAGAATGAGGGCTTTCCAAAAGTGCACCTTAGAATTGAAACAGTAGGAGCGAGCATGAGCCCTTAGGATGACAGTTGTTCTTGGCTGCTCTGGTCCGCCATCCCTCGGCCTCCACCAGCGTTGCAGGCAGCACGGGCAGTTCCAGGGCAGCAGCTGCAGTGCTTCCTAACCCCTCTGTGAGGGCAGCTGGTTGGAAGGCCCCAATGCACACAGAAGACAAGCTGTGGCTCATTGGAGTCAGTTCCCATCCAGCACGTTCCTCTCTGGGCTCTCCTTCCCATGTTGTGTCAGCTGTCACAGCCTGCTAAATATTTGCAGTAAGTCCCCCTGGATTTCCCACAGCGCCTGTGCTCTCCTGGACTGGGTGTGTGGAAATAAAATGGCCTCACTGGTTACGAAATAAGATGAAGTGTATATTGTTTGGATTTTGTTGTGTCTGCTTCCTCTTTATGTCACTGAGTGCAGGAAGAGATGTGTTCCATTGGTGTTCATTAATTCATTGACTCAAGGGGTAGCCAACAGCAGGCATGACTAGAAGCCTTTTAATATTAATGTGCTTTGATATCAAGTTCATGCACTTATCTCCGTTGCCCACGTCAAGGTGCTATATGTAAAATGGCCACAGGAAGAAGCACAGGTTAGTAGACTAGGAATAACTGTTTTTACTGGGAAACAAAATAAAAAGAGAGGCAGGTAAGTACAAGTTGCCTTGTGCAGTTGTTTGAATTCATCTACATGCACATTAGTAACAAATATTGGTAGGTTTGTGTTTCTTGGTTTGCCTGAACCCAGTGTACTCTTAAAGTTGGTGCTTTCAATATTCTTTGAGATTCTAACCACATAAGTGCTTCGTTTGGTTAGGAGAGGCCAGCAGCCTACATATTTGCATTGAAACTGAATGTAGTATATGGTGCTAGCCACTGAATTTAAAAAATTGACATCCTGCCCTGTCTAGTGTGCCTCAGTTGGTTGGAACATCACCCCGTACACCAAACAGTGATGGGTTCAGTTCCCGGTCAGGGCACATATCCAGGTTTGCCGGGGTTTGACCCCCTGGGGCATGTATGAAAAGCAACCAGTCAATGTTTCTCTCTCACATCGATGTCTCTCTCTCTCTCTCTCTCTCTCTCTCTCTCTCTCTCTCTCTCTCTCTCTTTCTTTCTCTCTCCCTCCCCCTTCCTTCTGCCCTCCCTCCCTCTCTCATCCTCTCTCAAAAAAAAGAATCAATGAAACATATCCTCGGGTGAGGGGGGCAAAAATTGTAGTCCTTGTGACTGACCCACCTTTCCAAGCTAAGGTGGGTCCTGATGACCCTCCTACCTTCTCTACTAAGGGCAGGTTATTGGTTCCCTCTAGCAGTTTGACAATGACCATAAACTTATTAACTTAGAATAAGTGAACCATACACAGCTATGTGTTAATTTACAAAAATATGATGGGACATTTAGATCTGTATAACAGCCAATGAGGGTAGAATGATAGCCACTTGCTTTACCAAAGGAAGCTTATCCACATTTTTCATCAGTTTTTAGGAACATGTCATAAAAGAACAAAGTAATCTCCCTCTCCTCTCCTCTCCCAATTGTGAGAAGAAACACTTTTAGATTCTTTTTGTGAGGATAATCTTCCTCGTGCCTAGTTGACGGGGTCCTCTGTGGAGGAAATTTACCCCGTACAACTTCCTGGTGAAAGCTGATCTGTTGAATATCAGATACAAGCATTTTTCAGATTGCCATGAAAATATGGTCTGGAAACTGACAACTAGAGTTTTCAGGGTTTGCAATGAGTCCAGTCTGCCCAAAGCACAAATGTAGGTACAAGTAGAGGATATTGGAGCAAATTTAAATACAGTCAACTTACACCAATTTCTGCTGACTTTTCTAAGGCTCTCATATCCTGTAGCATTTGGGATCTGTTTTCACTTTGAGTTGACATGGAGAATCATCTTTTCTCCTTGCTTTAAGAGCCTTTAGAAGAGATTGTGCAACTGGTATTTTGGTGTGTGTGTGTATTTTGAAATAATTGTTCTATAACCATTGTGTTGCCACTATTCAGGCTGTCCAAATTTTAATAACTTCTAGCTGAAAGTTATTTTATTCTGCCTCTACCAAAAAATGGCTCCCCTCCCTGTGTTCTTTTGCCTTGATTTATGAGTTCTATTCTTTTAAAAATATATTTTTATTAATTATATATGAGGGAGAGGGGGAGAGAGAGAGAAACATCAATGATGGGAGAGAATCATTGATTGGCTGCCTCCTGCACATCCCCTACTGGGGATGGAGCCTGTATGTGCCCTTGACTAGAATCGAACCTGGGACCCTTCAGTCCGCAGGCCGATGCTCTATCTACTGAGCCAAACCAGCTAGGGCTATGAGTTCTATTCTTAAACATTCTGCATAAATGCCTGGTTTCTCTGAGCCTACTCTTCTCTCTTACTGAATGGGTGATGTTGTTTTTAACGTACTATGGAGGTGGCAAAGATATTTTACTTGGAGTACCCAGACTATGTAATTATCACAAGCTCTATAGGAGTGGCTTTGTCTGACCCAACGTTGGGAGATGCTTTGGTTTTCAGGGATAAGCATTTTTAAAAAGACCTTAAAGTGAGATCCTCCTGCCCTGACCGGTTTGGCTCAGTGGATGGAGCGTTGGCCTGGGGACTGAAGGGTCGCGGGTTCGATTCCGGTCAAGGGCATGTACCTTGGTGCGGGCACATCCCCAGTGGGGAGTGTGCAGGAAGCAGTTGAATCGATGTTTCTCTCTCATTGATGTTTCTAGCTCTCTATCCCTCTCCTTCTTCCTTCCTCTCTGTAAAAAATCAATAAAATGTATTTTTTTTTTTTTTTTAAGTGAGATCTTCCTGCATGCTCATGGGGTAAACATCTGCCTGACCACCGGGCGCTTCTTCCCAGGAGCTCTGCAGGAGCTTGGTTAATCCAGGGAAGCTCTGCTACCCTTCTGCTTTTCCTTCTTTCCTTGGAGATTTCCCATTTCATTACAGGGTTGTTGGGAAAGTGAGACTCAAGAAAACTCCTGTTACCAGGGTTTTCTTGGTGACTGAATAAACTTTGCTTGTTGTAGCTTAAAATATACCACCAAGAGTTCTCTTACCATAGAAACTGGGTGCTTTCTTGCTGCAGGTGGGATTGTCACTACTCAGGGGATTGCTGTCAGCCCTGTGCGCTTATCTTTTTGTAAAGTTGTAGCTTGGTGGGCCAGATGGCAGGACTGGGCTTGAAAGATTATTTGCTGCTGCTGTCTGTCTCTCCATGTCCTGGGAACCATGTGAAACGGAGCTCTGGCTTCAGATCACTGCAGTCTTGGTCCTTCTTCCCTCTTTGACTTCAGGAGACTGAAAATGATAGTGTTTCTGAGTTTGTTCTTCTGTGCTCACTTACCCTCCTTCCTCAGCTAGTCTCTGAAACTCAGATGCAGGGATGAGACCCTCCAGTTCCTCATAATCCAGTTGAAGGCCTCCTTTTCTCATCTTCATAGTCAAACCCATGCCTCAGTGAAGTGCTTCATTTTACCAGCAAACAGATGCTTTGCTTACTTTATAGTAGAATAATATTTGGCTTATGGTTTGAAGGGTCACTGTTAAAACAGAATACAAATTTTTAAGAATTCCAAGCATCTCGGTACTCTGTGAATGTGCTGGAGGTATGATTACCTCTCTTTGTATTTAAGAAGCTAGTGTTTCAGGACAAAGTGTGTGTTTGCACATGTTTTTTAATGTGCTGTAGCATCAATATACTAAGCTGTTCGTGTGTCTGAAAATCTCCAAATCATTTGACTTTCAGACGCATTATCTGTCTTTTGATTGTTTTAATCATCTTGTCCAGCCTATTTATTTTGTCTTATACTCAAACAAATTTGTACACCAAGTCTCTAGCAACCAATATTGTGGGGTGAGGGTTAAAAATGTATTAGAGGAGCAACAGGATCGACGGGCCCCACCCCTGTTGGGAGGAATTTCCTATATTTTAGTAGAGTATTGTTTGATCAGTTTGTGATTGTTTCAGTAGGTGGCAATTAAGGACTGACATGAAGTAAAATGCTGACCCTTTTTCTAAAGAGCAGCATCGCTCTTCAGCTCAAGCTGAAGATGGACAATGTCCAGGATTAGGGTTACTCGAGTCTTGGCTCCCTGGATGGGCCCAGATAACGGTGCTGGACAGGTAGAGCCTTTTGTGCTCAGTCCCCTCCTCCCTCAGATAGTCCGTGAAACTCAGAGGCAGGGGTGAGGCACGAATTTCACACCGGAGGCTCTAGCACAGGAGCTGATAAATATTCTTAATTCTCTCCTAAAAATGTTTGTATTACCTTTTAACTCTGACTACCACTTTCCCATCAGGTAGCTCCACAATCATGCTCTATCACATTACCCTGCTCTGTTTCCTTCCTAGCACTTACCATTGTGTAAAGTTAACCTGGTTTATATTTTTGTTTATGGTCTTATCTCCACTCCCTCCCTTCAATACTGTATCTCTCGCTTAACATAGTGAATGTCTGGCACATGGTAGACATTCAGAATATTGGGAGGAAGGAATGTTTGCCAGGAAAAGCAGTAATTATTCAGGTATATTGTGTGTATTTTTTCCCCTTTTGATCTCTGAGAAAACTAAATCTACCCAAACCTGTCTTTTCCGGCCTCCTTTCCTCAATTTTGGCTTGACTGTTGGGAAGAATGAAGGTGAATGCTTTTCTGAGTCTCTTTCCTCTCCCCCACTTTAGCTTGCCAGCAAAGCACGGACAGAGAAGGAGGAGAAGCTGAGCCAGGCCTATGCAATCAGCGCTGGCGTCTCCCTAGAGGGCCAGCAGCTCTTCCAGACCATTCACAAGACGTGAGTTGGGGGAGCATAGAGATCCCTTGTCCCGGGGGCGATGCTGCCTGGCTGTGCTGTCTGGTGGCTGACTTTCAGGTAGTTGTGTTCCTGAAAGTCACCAGGGAGGCTGGGGAGTGTGTTGGCGATACCTTGACATCCAGGGAGATGGGTACTTGTTGCCTTTCCACACAGAAACATGGTGTAATTGTGGACAAACTGTTTTCTCTGGGCTTTAGTTTCTTCATCTGTAAGACTTAGTTTTCGATTAGTTTTTCCCTGAGGCTCCCTTCCATACCTGGTATTCCATAATTTAGAACTAGTGATCTATTTGTCTGTTATTATTTTATCTTGTACCTTTCTCTAAAAGCTCATGCAGTTTTATTAAGGAAAAGTTATGTCTCTTTTGCTCATCCCATTGGTACATTGGGGTGAACGTAGGGAGTTAGGGAGAGCAGAAGGCCACTGTATTACTACCTTCTAAAAGACAGTTTGTCACAGCAGAAGTCATTTGACTCCAATAGCTTCCCTCGTTGCTGAAAACTGAACATTTGACACTCCTCCTCCCCCCTGCTGCCTTCTGTTACCCTATTTAACCACCTGGGTCTGGTGCACAGATGGCAGCTGGCATCAGAGCTGTTTGAGTCCATGGTGTGAGTCTCTGAACATGTACAGGTATGTGAAGGAATTCTCTTAGTAGTATCAGCTGTCCTGGGTCTCCCAAAGTGTGAACTGGAATGGATCTTCCCAGTCTAGCAAGTGCCCAGCTGTCTGATAATTGAGAAGGACCATTTTGGGGAGCAGCTTCCATTTTAGGTGGTGGGCAGAGTACAGATCACAACAGGATGGGGAATTTGTCCTGTCTTTCTAAAGGTGCCATTTCCCCCTCAGCCAAAGGTTGGTAAACTACAGCCATGGCCAGATATGCTTACTTGTTTATATATCATCTGTGGCTGCTTTTGTGGTACAGTGACAGAGATTGTATGGCCTGCAAAGCTTAAAAATTTGCTATCTGACCTTTTATATAAAAAATTTACCAATCCCTGCTCTGGCTGCTACTCAGGTTGAATCTAGTGGCCTGAGCCCAGCTGAACTCCATTTGGCTTGGACTTCTGGGGCTGCCACTAAGTTTTCTATGGGTCTCCAGGTGCCTAATGCTGCAGAGAAACTTTTCTGGGTTCTCCTCAGAGTAAATGTGCATCAGTTTCATTGCTTTCCCAGCCAGTGATGCCCAGGAAATGTTTCTGGGCTACTCCTCCCCATGGGCTGCTGGCAGCTAGTGTTGCCTGAGTGTGAGCTAGGAACTTGGGGTCAGCAGGAGGTGTGGGATGCCTGCAAGAGGTAACTTTCACCTGTTCTCTTTTCCTTCCAGTATTAAAGATTGTAAATGGCAAGAAAAAAACATCATAGTCATGGAAGAAGTTGTAATTACACCCCCATATCAAGTGGAAAACTGTAAAGGCAAAGAGGGGAGTGCACTGAGCCATGTACGCAAAATAGTAAGTATAGAGGAGCCATGGAACTTACAGTAGAGAATGATTCCTTGGCCTTCACCCTCCAGCATCAGGCAGGACAGTGTGCTGCAGTTCCTGCCTCCTCTGGCACACCCACCTTGTGACTAGCCCTGCTTTGCCACCTTGCCTCCATGCAGTGTGCTGCTCTGCAGCTGCGCCTTAGACACGCCTGCAGGGGTGCAGCCACTGGGTAGTGTGCAATAACTAGAGTGGTCATTTGTAGTGTGTGGCTCTTTGGAATTGCATGATACTGGCCTGAGCAGTTCCCCTCATGGCAGGCAGAGTTCTCAGGAAGGGCTGGTTGGTATAAATCTGTTGCCGTTGGTGTCTCTGACCTTGCATATGTCACCTGACTTTTTAGATTGAATTGTAGCATTTATAAAAACAAACCATTGAAAGACCAACAAATTGTGGCTATGAAAAGTTTAAGACTAATTCCCCACCAGCTTTCTGTTCTGTACTTGTCTGAAGAGGGGAGAGGGATTTTTGTATAATAATCTCTTTTCAGTTTCTATTTAGTTTATAGATTCATCTTATTTTAGCTAGTCTTAAGAGTCTTAGCTGAAGCTGCAGAAATTGTGGCTGAAACAAGTGACCCCCCCCCCCCCCCCCCCATCAAGACAGCAAAAGCCAAGGCGCCTGAATAATCTGTGGGCTTGTCGGTCAGGAGAGGGCTGTTGAAACCTGGCGTGGACTGTTTGAGAGGCCTTGTGCGCCTGACTCCTTTTCTGACCTAGGCTGCCTGGTCTCTTTCAGGTTGAAAAACATTTTAGAGATGTGGAAAGCCAAAAGATACTGCAGCGTTCACAAGCCCAACAACCACAGAAGGAGGCTGCCCTGTCATCCTGAGTCCACACACATGGAGGACTCTTCAGCATCCAGCCAAGGAGGCGATGGTGGTGGCTTCAGCGGAGGCAGGCCGGGGGAGGGAAGGGATCCTATATTTCCTGTTGGCTCTTGTTAACAAAGGGTCGGCGTTTCTAAATCTTAGACTTGAACAAACAAAACACCCAACAAAAAGAACAAGAGAATAATTTAAAAGTTGAATCATTACTTGACTAACAGACTTTGGTCCACCATGTCCTTTTCACAGCTCCCTTCTGGAACAGTCGCCTTGTTAAATTTATTTTTGAAAATTTCTTTCTGGCTCTACCCTTTCACCTCTGACTTTCATTTCCTAGTCTGTCCCTGTCATTCTGTTTTTATAAGTGGCTACACTTACCTTGTGAATGATTGAAAGGAACTTTTACATCTTCCAAAATAAAAGTAACAAGCTGACTGTGATACTTAAGTTGAGAACAGCAGAGAAGGTCTCACTTTCAGTCCCTGCCCCCTTTTTTTTCTTTTTCTTTTTTGCACAGGGCATGGCTTGAATTAGTTTTATTTTTCTTAACTTTAAATATATATATGAAAATATATATTAAAATGTTCTCTAAATATTTTCTGCTTCTTGCAGGTCTCTTTTTACTAGATCATGGCCACTCTTCCCACCTCATCCCTCTGAAAATAACAATGTATTGCCCTCCCCACCGCCCATAGCCAGGCAGCTAACGTGGCTTAGTTCACAGCAGGAATCCCCGGCAGCACTTTGTAGAGCCAGTGTGTGCAGATGGGAGTTGGCTTTGACGGTTCCTGGTGGCTTTTAGTCTTTGTGTGTGTACCAGTCTCACATGTGACTGAAACCTCAGGATTCTCCTTCTGCCTTTTGTCTTACTTCATGGTACTAGAAGAACCTCCTCACTCCTCTCCTGTCTCCTACATGAGAGCGTCAGCTGCCCTTTTCTCCGGTGTCCTCTGCAGAACTACTTTGCATGGCACATTCGGCTCCTCCTTGAGGAATGATACTCCTTTATCAGAAACCTGGAGTCCACTGGTCTTCAGCTCTCTAAGTGTATCCAGAGTCAACAGCCCAGGGGAAAGCTTGGGTTGCCTATAGTTTCTCTTCTGACAACCTCCTCCTCTTACGCCCCTGCCCACTCCCTTTAAATTTTACAAGCTTATGACAGTTTGTATGTGCTCAGCCATTGGGCAGAAAACCTGAAAAGAATTCTGGACTTTAGCCCACCAGTTTGTCTGGTTCGATAACCTGCTGAGAGCCAAAACTGGCACCTGTTGTCCCATGCCTTCAGGGCCGTCCAGTGGGGCAGAGTGTGCCACCAGCTGAGTATCGGGCACTGAGTGGGATGCGGGTGATGCTCATGTGACTGGCTAGAGCTTTGGGGGTGGGGTGGGGGTTAACTACTATTTTTTTGGCCATGATCTCTTTCCCCTTCCTTTTTTTTTTAATTAAATAAATGGATCAAAATTAAATAATTCAAGCCCTGCCTTCAAAATGAAATTTTTTTTAGTATTGTTTAGCAAAAAACAATAAAAACCCAAATTTTTTTAACCATCACTCATGTCTCGGGTTTGTGTATGCTTCAGAGGCCCCAGAGAGAGAGGATCTGAAAGTATGTGTGTTTGGTTTCCATTTAGTTTCTTTGCTTTCTACTGTTAACCCTCTCTCCTCCACTCCTTGAGAATTCATCCAGAAATACGATAAAAGTGTGTAATTTAAGAAGAGCGTCCAGAGTTGGGAGTTGTGGGTAAGTGGAGTGGCAGAATAAAGAGGCTGGGTACATGCATAAAACCATTTGAAATACCATGCCTTTGATTTATATGCACAAAAATGGAGACTTCTGGAGAAGGTAAAAGAGGGAAAAGAGAAGGGGTCTTGTAAAATCTAGAGAGCCTAAGAGGTGGATTAAAGGAGGGAATAGTTAGGGGGAAACGGCAAGCCCAGTGGGAAGCACTGTGTCTCATGCCTGTGTTATTTCCGTCCTATCGGTCTCTAGGTCTGTGAGTGGGGACAGTACTGTTTCTGGTAGAAAGCACTTTTGACTCTTGTTTTAGTTTATGAAGTCACGTGTGGGAACTTGAAGCAATTCAAAACATAGAGCTAGCATGGTAGGAAAGACAGGCAGTGAGGTGTAGAAGAACAAGGGCTTTGGAGACAAGTAGTTGGGTTCACATCCTTACATCTTTTTAAAAAAAATGTTAAAATTGATTTTTAGAGAGGAAAGAAACATTGATGTGAGAAACATCTGTTGGCTGCCTCTCACATGTTCCCAGATCAGAGATCGAACCCACAACCTTTGGATTACAGGATGACACCCCAGCCAACAGGCACATTGGCCAGGGCTCACTTTTTTTTTAAAATATATTTTTATTGATTTTAGAGAGGAAGGTAAAGAGAAACATCGATGATGAGAGATAATCATTGCTTGACTGCCTCCTGCACGCCCCCTACTGGGGATCGAGCCCACAACCCAGGCATGTGCTCTTAACAAATCGAACCCAGGACCCTTCAGTCCCCAGGCTGACGCTCTATCCACTGAGCCAAACCAGCTAGGGTAAGGCTCAAATCTTTATTTCCTCACTTTGACTGTAGATAAATCTTAAATATGGAACTAATACCCATCTCCTAGAATTGGTGTTAAGGGTTAAATAAGATATTTAAAATGCCTAATTCTTAGAAGGTGCTGTGTAAATAATATAAATGTTAGCTTGGTCCTGGGATAGTTAAATCTGGAGATGAGATTGGATTAGATGATTTCCAGAGGCTTCAACTTCGTTCTGGAAGTCTGTTTAGACGGCATTTTAAGTAAGGCTAATGTGTAGGGGAAAACACACATTTGGGCAGGGGTAGGGTAGGGGCATCAGAGCCCTACCCACTGGTCTCACATATCTCATCCCTGCCTCTTCCCTGGAGTCACTGAGGAATTTCTTTGACTATAATTTGAAAACCACTCATTTTATAGGAAGAGCTCCACCTGGGTGAGGGACCTGTTGAGAGTGCCACTGCTGGCTATGGTGGCAGAGCTGGAACAAAATCCGTGGGCTCTTACTATTGCTTTGGGGGTTTCCAAACTATTGGTATGTGTACTGCTCACGTTTGTTTGCCAGGTTTAGGGTAGAACACAGGAGACAGGAGAGTGGCAGAAATTGCCCCCTAGTTTGAAAGAACATTGGACTGTTGAAGAGGGTGATGCCAGAAATCTTCCATTTATGATGAAACATACAGGTAGTTTTGCACTGTTGTCTTGGTTTGAGACATTCTCCTCCAAATACACAGCTCTATACCCCAGCACCCGATTACCTCCTCATTGCCACATATGCCTTTCCTGCTTTTCAGAGCATCCAGTTCCTTTGGTATAAACAGCTTACCACACTGAGTTGATAAAGTATCTGCCATGTAAGTTGAGTAGCTCATTACTGATTAGTGTTTAGAAAACATGAAGATTGCTCAAGCATTTCGATATTAATTCAGGGGCTCTAGCCTGGGAGCCACTGATACAAGGTAAAGGTTCCTTGACATTTTTGAAGTTAAGAATGTGTGTGCCAAAATATGTTCTACCTGGCCCATGTGCTCAGTGTTTAGAGCACCGACTCATAGCCAGGGTCTTGAGAGTTTGATTCTTGTCAAGGGCACGTACCTGGGTTGCAGGTTCGATACCCGACCCGGTTGAGGTGTGTGTAGGAGGCAGCCAATCAATGTGTCTGTCACATCCATGTTTCTCTCCCATCTTCTCTTCCACTCTCTAAAAAAAAGGGGGGGTGGGGTGAGGATTAACCAAAAAAAACCACAAAAAGCCAAAAACCTGTTCTTCCTTAAGATATGCTGATTAAGGAAGGAGTAGAGAGGTTTTCAGTCATACAGAAATAGAATCTACTGTCCTGTTGACAGGACACTGTGGTGACAATGGAGTGTTAGAAGTGACAGTGTATAAGATGAGTGGCAGGACAAGTGCACGTCATTTGGAAAAAGGTCATTGTTTACGTGGTGGATTTGTTTTCCCATCATTGCTGCAGTCTGTGGGTACCAGAGAATTCCCTATAAGTAAGAAACTTGAAATCATCAGCCTGCACCACCTAAACTTCAGGGGTTTAACACCATGAAGTACCTTACAGGTGAAAAAGGGGTGCTATTGGGCTGCCATCCACTGGTGATGGGCTGCTGCTGGGTGTAAAGTTTCAAAACAAGTTCATCTGTGTTCTTACATGGCTCATTACAGAAAATTAGAAAATAAGGCAGAATTCATCTACCACCTAAGACATGGTTAGCATATTTCATATCTTCTAGGTTCTAAGATGATGCTTCCTATCTCTCTTTTTTTGTTTTTGTTTTATTGTTTAAGGTATTACAAATAGTAGTACATATGTCTCCTTTTTTCCCCTTCCATTGACTTCCCCCCAGCTTCTTATCTCTTGCATTGCTGAAAATGCGGTGCACTTCACAGTGTCAGAGGAAACTTGTCAACTCATTCCTTCATTTCTAGCCCACAGGGTGCACGTTGTAATCTGTTGGCATGTTAGATGTTCTATATAAAAGGTATGAGGCTGGTTGATCTCTGAGATTATTTCCAACCTTAATAATTAGTTCTGTCTTCTCTGTCTTATTCTGCAATGCCTTTCTTCAGTCACCTTTGAAGTCATCTTTAACAATTAAAATGGAAAGTGATTCCTGTAATTTTATATCATACTAGATACTAGAGGCCCAGTGCACGAAATTCATGCAAAAGTAGGCCTTCCTTCCCCTGGCTGGTGGCACTGGCTTCCCTCTGGCACCTGAGACCCGGGCTTCCCTTGAAGCCCCTGCTTCATCTGGAAGGATGTGTAGTCTAATTAGCATATTATGCTTTTATTAGAGTTGTGGCATGTATGACTTATCTTTATGGCCTAATGGGGATTTTGAGACTCTAAGGCAAGGATTATGGCTTATACATTTTTGTATTACTCGCTATAACCCAGCCATTGAGATAAGACTGAAGGTAGAATTTTGAAAGTCATCAGTTTAATAACTTGAGTTGCCTGAGCCACAGTGAAAAGTGATCCAGGACTGCCCGGGTTTTGAAGAAAGCTTGAAGTCAGGGTTGGAAAGAGAACAGGAAACCAGTAAAAGACATGGGAGGGGAGGGGAAGGGAAGTGCACCTCATTCCAACTTGAGAAACAATGGGGCTTTCCCCGAGGTTTCTCCAGAGCAGATTTGGGCAACTGGGACCAAGGCTGGTCAGATTGTGGCCTCTGTCCCATTTTCCTTTATTTTTTTTCAAAAACATATTTTTATTGATTTCAGAGAAGAAGGGAGAGGGAGAGATAGAAACATCAATGATGAGAGAGAATCATGGATGGGCTGCCTCCTGCATGTCCCCTACTGGGAATCGAGCCTGTTACTTGGGCATGTGTCCTTGACCAGAATCGAACCTGGGACCCTTCAGTCCGAAGGCTGATGCTCTATCCACTGAGCCAAACCGGTGAGGTCTCTATTTTTATTTTTATAAATATTATTGAAAATATTACATATGCCCCTCCTCCCCCCCCCCCCATTGACCCGCTCCAGTCCACCCTTGACCCCCTTCCTTTCATTTTCAATTTTGTTGAAAAGTCTAAAGTGGAACAGAGTTTAGTTCTGAACTAGTGAGATGAAGGTAAGGCGTATGTCTAGTGACTTAAGTAACCTCTTCTCCCTTTTTCCCCAACTAATCATTCTGATGCTAATCCAGCAGGTAGTATTCAGTGAAGGGACTAACGAGTGGTTTCTTTTTTCTACTCTGGTCCCTTTTATTCTCGTTTCTGGCTTTAAGTAGTTGCTTATACTTTAAGAAGGTGTGTGTACTGCTTTAAAAAGAATATTCTGGGATGGCCTCTGAGATGTGATTTAAGCTGAAATTTGAAGAACAAGGTGCCTGCAAAGAGTGCTCGATAGAAGGAACAGTAAGTGCTCAAGTTCAGGTTGGCAAGAGCTTCAGATGTTCAGGAACCGCTAGGAGAAAGGTGGCTGAAGCATAGTCAGGATGGAGCAGTGGGCAGGAGCCACTTCATGCAGGCCTTGTAGCCATTGTAGGGACTGGCATCTGCTCTTGGCACAGTGGGGAAGCTGTTGGAGGGTGGTAAGCTGTCAAGGGATTTAATCTGATGTTAGGCAGCAACAGTGGAAGCAGAGAGACAGTTGTGTTACGAGATGGTTGCAATATCCAGGCAGGAGATGGTAGTGACGGAAGTGATTTCAGGGCTGCTAGGTCCTGCTCATGTGTTGGATGTGAGGGTAAGGGAAACGTGAGAATGACTTCCAGGTGGATGATGAGCAATGGGAGAAGAGTAGCTTTGTGGAAAAACCAAGAGTTCTGTTTTGCCATTTTGTCTTGCTAATGAAACACTGAAGAGCAGAAGGCAGCTGAGCAGCTGGATAATGAGCCTGGAATTCAGAGGAGAGGACTGGGCTAGAGCTAGACATTTAGTTGTTACCTTGTCATGAACTCCACAAAGATGGGGATGGATATCTATGGCCACAGTAGATATTTTGGCCTCTGACAGAAGGAAGAAGACAGTAGTACAGTTGAAGGTGGGTTTGCACATTTAGCAGGGAGGTGAGGGTGAGAGAAGATGTGTCCTAAACACATAAGGAAATATGTAAAATTGCTGAGTTCCCTTTAGAGGTGTGTGCTCATGCATTTAGGGTGCAGCCAGCCAGGTGTCCATTGTGTGACTTGTGTTGAGAGACTTGGCTGAAGACAGAGAAGGTGGATAGTTGGGTACAACCAGGGTGTTAATCAGGTCTGTATAGAGGGAGAAGGAATTTCAGCTGATGGTATTTGCAAGGGATAGTTACAGTGATAGACCCTTCATCCCTACAGATGGATGCTGTCGTCAGACACTCCCATTTTTGTTCAGATTAGCCATTCTGATAGTGTCTTGCTGTCATCCCCCCTGTACTAGCTACAGGAAAGACATGCAGCCATGTCAATCCAGGAGTCAGTATGTGAAAGTGTGCAAAAATATAGGATTCTTCTAGTACCAGGGCTGGCGCAGGGGTGGTATGGGAAGCTCAGCACAAATATCCCAGCACTGAGAGATGCCCGGGATCTTGGAGCTCGTGTGAAACAGTCCAGTCTCCCAGTTTCAATATCTCTAGCTTCAGCCACAGACTGCCCCTGCTTGAGCACTTTGGTTGATGAGGAGCTTACCGTTTTGAGAAACTTGTGATAGCTGCATTGTGTCCATTTGTTCTCCAAACAGCTGCTCATTTCTAGAACTGCATGCAAGTACTGGCCCTTTAGGATGTTCCCTTTGTCTCATAGCTCTTGGGTGAGGGTCAGAGGAGTTGCTACACTGGCAGAAATGACTGGGAACCGTCTTGTCTTCAGTTAAATGGCTTATTTTTAGCCAACTCTTCCAGCCTATTAAGAGCTTTTTACAAATCTTTATTCTAAAATATACTAGTTATCCTTCCCAGCGTTGTGTTAGTTCCAATTTTTATAAACTGTATTCTAAAGGGATATCATGAAAGGCTTTAATAAGCTCCAGATGTTTGTCTATGACAACCATTAAGTAACCCTGTTAAAAAAGGAAATCAAGCTGTTTGAGAATCACTTATTTTTAGTGAAGTCGTGGGCACCTGGTGGTCATCATGTTTAGCTGACTAGTCAACATGTTCAGCGATCCCTTTTTGAATTTTGTTAATTGTTACACTTACTTGTCTGACTTGAAAAATTGGAACTTTGGCTGAGCTCAAGTCTCTGGCAATCTTCTGTCTGTAATGTTTTCTCAAAGAATATTGGCAGTGATTCCTCAAGTTTTTCCAGTATAATTTGCTGAACCAGATTACTTGAATTAATTCAGAGCAGCTCAGTTTGATCAACCAGAGGCTCAAGGTTGGTGGTGGCTCAGCTGCTCTCGCCATTCAGAGGACAATCTGTAGACACTAGAGGCCCAGTGCACGGAATTTGTACAAGGGCCTTGGCCCTGGCCCCTGCCCACTGCAGCTCTGTCCAGAAGGAAGGACGTCTGGTCTAATTAGCATATTACGCTTTTATTATTATAGATTTATTATTATAGATGGTGTCTTAGAAGGGTGTTTGGCTGGCATGAGGGACAGTGTCCCTGTCTTTGGGGTACTGTATCTTAGTGGTTGGGAGCATGGCTGGATTCAGACAGGTCTGAGTTGTGTCAGATTTCATCTCTGCCACTAATTAGCAGTATGACTTTGCAACTTAGCTAACTTTGCCTAGCATCAGTTTCCTCATCTGTAAAATGAGTGTCTCATTTGAGTATTAAATGAAGCCTTTAATGAGATGCTTGGCTTTGAGTAACCATCTCCTCCAGATGTCATTATTCTTTGAAGAATTTGCCGGGTGGAGCTAATGAGCACACTGGGGAACATAGAAAGTAATTTTTTTGGCCTCCTGGGGCCCAGGCAGAAGCACTGGATACAGACACCTGGCCCCAGAGCCCTCTTTGTTTCAGAAGGAGATGCTGGGCTCTCTTTGAAAACCAGAGTGGAGTATTTTGACCTTTGAACTAGTGAGAACAAGAGAGCATGCCTTTCCTTTGCATCTAGACAAGACTTAGGTGAATTATATAGATGATGGCAGATTTATGAGGCAGGCAGTATAGAATGAAAGACACCTGGCTCCTTCCTGACTTGAGAGTGGGCTCCAAGAAGCCTCAAGCTGCTATTCTGATAAGAAATAGAGCAGGGCCCTAACCGGTTTGGCTCAGTGGATAGAGCATCGGCCTGCAGACTCAAGGGTTCCAGGTTCGATTCCGGTCAAGGGCATGTACCTTGGTTGTGGGCACATCCCCAGTGGGGGGTGTGCAGGATGCAGCTGATCAATGTTTCTATCTCATTGATGTTTCTAACTCTCTATCCCTCTCCCTTCCTCTCTGTAAAAAATCAATAATAAAATATATTTTAAAAAAAGAAAAGAAATAGAGCAGGGTTTAGGGTTCCAGGAGGGAGAAAGGGGAGGGGGTGGACCTGTTCTTAGAACAGGGCAGGATATAAGACCACAAGGCCTCAGTGATTTCCTCAACTTGTATCTCATCCCCACTCCCGGGGTTATGGCTTCCCTGCAAGCTGACCTCTCCACTGCTTTTGGGGACAGGGCCCTGGCCTGAGGCCAAGAGGGCAGGTAACTAGAGCTGAGGTTCTTCCCATTGCCATTCTTGGGCTGGAACTGCATTCAGCAGATGGTGGCAGGAATACAGGTGAGTGCCCTGGGTTTCTGAGGCCTGAGGCCTTGCCAAGCTCAGTGGCTAGATTAGGCCAGGATCTAGCCAGGGCTCTATTCTGCAGGCAGGAGAAGGCATTTCTACTGGGACTATGGGAAATAAGGGGGGTGAAGTGTGAAATTGGAGAGAAAAAGGGATCCGAAGGATTAAAAAGTCCATCTTCCCTGATAGCTTTTCATTCTAGTAGGAATAAAGGAATGCGAAGTGGCTGGGGATAGGGGATCTGGATGCTGGGGTTTCCAGCTGAGATGCCTTGCCAGAACCTAGGTAGGAGGTAAAATCAGAGGGGATGGAGGGAAGATGCCTTGGGGGCCCGGAAAGTGAAAAGACCCCTATGGTGTCTGCTTTTATTTTTCTCTCCTAGCTCCCATGCTTGCCCAGGGTTCTGGGTGGAGGAGTGAAGCATAAAGGTCTCAGCATCCATGAGCACCTGAAGCCATCCTCACCCCAGCCCCTCATGGGACAAGGACAGGGCAGGTGTGGCCATTCCTGCCATGGCTACAGTAGTAGCATCAGCCTTGCTTGGGAATCGGGTGGCAGCATACCCAGCACCATGCACCTGGCTAGCCACTGAGTGGTGGACTGTGGAGGCCTCTACCTGCTCAGTCTCCCTCCCAGGCTTCCTGACAGTCTGGCTCTTGGAATTGAGCCACAATAATCCGGCCACCTGCTAGGTGGCTCCTTCCAGGGCCTGTGGGAACTGCAAGAGCTGCTTTCTCACAGTGTCCTATGGCAGTGATTCCTCAAAACAGTTCCTCATGTTGTGACCCAACCATAAAATTATTTTCGTCACTACTTTATAACTGTAATGTTGCTACTGTTACGAATTGTAATGTAAATATCTGATGTGCAGGATGATCTTAGGCGACCCCTTTGAAAGGGTCCTTCGACTGCCAAGAGGGTCTCGACCCACAGGTTGAGAACCACTGTCCTGTGGGATCTGGCTGGTAGAGCACTGGGGGGCCTGGGTTTTTCTGGAGCAGCTGGATGTCAGCTACAACCAGCTAGTCCACCTGTCCATGGACTTCTCCGACTCCCTGGGCTCTGCTCCACCTACACCTCTCACAACCTGCTTGCCAACGGGGACCCCTACAGCCTGTGAGGCCTGGGAAACCTGGAACAGCTTGATCTGAGCCACAGTTGGGGGCCTACATTGGCTCTTGCTCACTGGGAACCAGCTGCAGCAAGTTGGGGATGTGGCAGTGGCCACTATGGCCTACAGGTCCTCTGGCTGGGAATGACATCAGAAAGCTAGAGGCTGAGGCCTTTGCAGCTCTGTGCGTGCTGGGCCTCCTCTTTCTAGTAGGCAACAGCACCTCGAATTTAAGGTGATGGTGGACACCCGGACAGCATGCACACCGCTGCTGCTAGCCAACAATCTCTGCAGCAGGCCTTCCAGAAGCTGGACCATCTGTGGCACTTGTATGTGGTCAACCTGGGCAATGGGACTTGTGCTGGACCTGGGAGGCTGGTAGGGGGCATAGCTGAGCAGTGTGGAGGCATGGCTTTGCTTGTCTGAGACAATTACTATGCTGGGTATTATGGGCACCATGCTAGTCACCATGGTGCTGTGGTCATGGCTGAGGGCAAGTGCAGGTGGGGGTGCCCCAGAGGAACAGGGAAGCCCTCTGGAGAGGTAGGATGTGCTGTAGAGGGAAGCGGAAGCAGCTGGATTGGGGAGGGCAGATGGACCAAGGAAAAGGAATGTTCCTCAGAAGACTTATGGGCTGTTGTCTGTCCAGGCAGGGGTGAAGGGAGGAGGGACAAATGGCTATGTTCATCTCAGGTTTTAGAACCCCACTAATCCCTTATTTACCATTTCTGACCTAGCACAGTGCCAGCATCTTTCCTAGCCCTGTAAAGAGGGATTTGGTCTCTAGTCCTCAATACCCCTCTAGGGAAAAGCAATAAAAGATGGAGACTGAACACCAGAGGGAATTGGGATGGGGTGGGGTGGGGTGGGGTGGTTACCAAGGGAAAAAAACTTCATTAATCCTATTTATACATGTCCCTGCCATCTGTTTTGGGGGACTTAATCGGAAGGTGTGGTCTGGGGTAGGGGATTGTTCCAGATACAGTCTCCTGAAATTATTTTATGGACATGTATGATTCCATTTCCAGTCCTTAATACCTTAGCTCCTTCCCAAGGTTGGGTATTTTGTCCCAGTTGAATCAGGGATGGGTGAGGAGATTAGGAAAATAAAGTCAACTGAAAAGTTTATTCTGTACTATGTGCTTGTGTTATGGTGGTGAAAACTTATTTCATGTAGTTGTCACTGATGGGCAGGGAAGGTAGGCAAGTGACTTTTTTTGTTGTTAATCCTCAGTCGATATTTTTTCCATTGATTTTTAGAGTGGAAGCGGGGTAGAGGAGAGAGAGAGAGAGAGAGAGAGAGACACCTTTTGGTTGCCTCCTGCTCTTGCCCCAACTATAAAGTCTGCAACTGAAGTACGTGCTCTTGACCAGAATCTAACCTGCTACCGCTCTAACCACTGAGCACCCAGCTAGAACCAAAATGACCTTTAATCCAGGCTTCTCATTCCTCTTACCTGGAGACCCTACCTCCCCGCCCTCTGACCCCACCATACACCTACATAATTCCATTCCCTAGAATTTGTTTTGTTTCTGGATGTTTTGTTTTGTGTTTTTTTTGGCATGGATATATCCCTCTCCCATTCTTTCTAACATACCCAGACTTTATCCTAGTGACTTTGTAAAAAGTTAAATATGAAAGTGTTTTGTAGTCTAGCTTTTACTGGCTGATCAGAAGTTTTTATTTTTTAATAGAATTTTATTGATTTCAGAGAGGAAGGGAAAGGGAGAAACAGAAACATCAGTGATGAAAATAATTGATCGGCGACCTCCTGCATGTCCTGTACTAGGGACTGAGTCCACAACCCGGGCATGTGTCCTGATCAGAATCGAACTGTGACCTACTGGTTCATAGGGTGATCCTCAGCCACTGAGCCACGCCTGCTGGGCTGGGCTGATGGGAAGTTTTTAATTCACATGGTCAGAATGCTGTTTGGTCATGAGGCCCCTTTTCCCCAAAGGGAACTAAAAACAGACCTGAATTGGCCTAGTGGGAGTGCTTATGGTGGTGGGTGGGGTGCAGGAAGATATGTGGGGGCAGCTTTGTGATGGCAATCCCAGAATGCCCAGAACTTTTGCCCATTTATTTATTCAACAAATAATTACTAAGTACCCATGATGAATAGGATAGTGGCAACATCTTTTGTTCACTTTATTCAGCACATATGTCCTGAATGCATCTTGTATCCTAGGGCCTGAGACTATAGTAGTGAACAGAAACCAGACACTGTCCTTGGCCTGGAGCTCACAAACTAGTGTTAATCTAATCATTAACAGAAGGATTACAAATATATAATTGTCGTGCGCCAAGTGATTCAAAGGAAGGGTACCTGATGGTTATGAAAATGAAATAGGAAGATGAGAACAAATGAGACCAAAGGAGAAGCGGGGGAGACCAGGTGGAAAGCTGCTGCAGTTAAGCCTGCAGAAGATGGTAGTTTGGGCTAGATTGGGAGTGTGGCAAATGGACGGATAGTGAGATCTCCCACATATACACCTCAGATCTCTCGGGACGTAAGAAAGGCAGACCAAGACCATACTGCTCTGCAGGTAGCTTTGAAGATCCCCTTGCTTTGAATTTGAGCAAAAGCAGAGGATTTCCTCAGGCTTGCATGTGCGCAGCATTTCCTGAACCCCTGTTATGTGCTAGCACCAACACGGTCAAATTTAAACCTCACAGCAACCCTAAAGTAGAAGTCATTTCCATCTCACAGATGAATCTTGGCAAGTATAGCCAATATGCCCAAAGTAACAGGGTTGGCGTTAGGATCTGGCTGCATTCCAAGATTAGTCCGCTTCATTAAGTTTATGACTCAAGGCTTCCCACTGTTCCTTCCTTTAGTCTAGTTTTCAATTTTGCATCTACAGAGAGGGGGCCGTAAGCCTCCATGGGCAGAGGGAAAGGCTGAACTCTGTTGCTAGAACATCTCCTTCGGTCCAGAACTACAGGACGAGAGCCTTGTTTCCCAACGGAAGAGGTAGAAACAAACCCCGCGAGGCCGGAAGTTGCGTGTCGCACCCCCGCGCCGGCTTCCCAGACCCGGTTGAGGCCGCGGCGGACTGCCCTTCCCCAAGATGGCGTCGAAGGTGGGTTCGCGACGGTGGCTACTGCAGCTGCTCATGCAGTTGGGCTCGGTGTTGCTCACACGCTGCCCCTTCTGGGGCTGCTTCAGCCAGCTCATGCTGTACGCCGAGAGGGCCGAGGCGCGCCGGTGAGCGGGCCCCCGCGGTGGGAGGCGGGACGGCGCGTCCCGGGAACGGGGCTGCGGGGAGGTGGGAAGAAGGGGGCCTTGGGCGGGGAGGACCTGGGATCTCAGGCTTGTTAGGGGCTCTGGTCCGGAGCACGGTGGACATGGAGCACAGTGCGGGGGTCGTGGCCATGAGAGGGGTCTCCCGTGTGGAGGAGCAGTGGAACCGGCGGGAAGTCACGGCGTCTCCAGCTCTTCTCCCCTTGTCATTCTGACCTCTTTGCTTGCCCCTCCCGGCTTGCAGGAAGCCCGACATACCGGTGCCCTACCTGTACTTCGACATGGGGGCGGCCGTGCTGTGCGCCAGCTTCATGTCCTTCGGCGTGAAGCGGCGCTGGTTCGCGCTGGGGGCCGCCCTCCAGCTGGCCGTCAGCACCTACGCCGCCTACGTCGGGGGCTACGTCCACTACGGGGACTGGCTGAAGGTGAGCCACCGGCCTGCGAAGGACTTGGCTAGGCTGATGGGGAGCCTTAGGCGTGCGGAGATTTTACAGACAGCAAGCACGGGCGGGCCTTAGAGCCACACAGACCTTGCTTTCAGAGTGTGGGAGCTGAGGGCCATAGATGCGAACCAGACTTACCACAGTTCCCGGCACAGGTGGAGCCGGGATCTAGGTCACCTGGTTTCCAGGGCCCTTTAAACCGTTAGTTCAGTAATCTCGGACTCATAGGGCGAAAGGGACCTAGGAGGTGTCTGGTTGCCAGAACCCCTGCCAGGCCTGGACGAAGGCACTGCCCTTACGGCATGCTGACTGTCCCGGAGGGAGGCGGACATGTGAGCAGCTACAGGAAGGTGAGATCAGTGGGTTTTTTATGGAACAGACTACACTATGGAGCAGAAAGAATATTGGGAGTCTGGTATGCAGGCCTGGGGGTGGGAAGGAGACAACACTTGGTAACTGGGTTCTGCCACTTTCTGTAGGATCTTGAACAATTTAATTAACCCCTTTGGGCCACTTCTGATAAAAAGAATTAGCTGTTTCTGCGTACCTGCCCACCACACTTGGAAATGATAAGAGGTTCATCACGTGGAGGGGAATGTAGAGAGCTCAGCAGTCAGGAAGAGTGTGGCAGTGGCAGTTCCTGACTGGGGTCCCCTTGCCTTGGCCTAGGTCCGGATGTACTCACGCACAGTTGCCATCATTGGTGGATTCCTCGTGCTGGCTAGCGGTGCTGGGGAGCTCTACCGTCGGAAACCCCGCAGCCGTTCCCTCCAGTCCACAGGCCAGGTCTTCCTGGGCATCTACCTCATCTGTGTGGTAGGTTAAGGGACTGTTGGCTGGAGGTGCTTGACTGGGAGTAAAATGTGAGCCCGTGATTGGCAGAACTCGGGGAGGTGGGCATGTGGATCCTGATGGCCATGCCTCAGAGGCCCTCCAAGGGCCGGAGGCCTGTCCAGTACTCTTCCCATGTTACTGCCACCCCCCGGGAGAAAAGGTGAATTGGCCTTTCGCTCCCAAGCCTGAGAGGCAGGAGAGCAAGGTGGATGGTTCCTCTCATAGCTCCAGCTCCTAGAGGACTGGGAGAGGAGACAGAGGAGAGGTTTGGTGGGTTTAGGCGGCACCTGGGACTCTGCCATTTAGAACTGATGGGGGTGAATAAAAAAAAAAAAGCCTGGGCCATTTGGCTCGGTCGGAGCCCTGTCCTGTACAACAAAAAGGTGTGGGTTCAGTTCCCAGTCAGGACGCTTCCCTGGGCTGTGGGTTCAATCCCGTCGAGGCATCCGTGGGAAGCAACTGATTGATTTTTTCCTCTCATATCGATGTTTCCCTCCCTTCCTCTCTCTCAGATCAGTAAGTATATCCTCAGGTGAGGGATTTTTAAAAAAAGAACTGATGGGGGATGCCTGGTTAGCCAATTGTGGTCATCCCTAGTACCCTAAGGGAGGCCAGTGTGGATGGGACATAAACAGGCCCCGGGCTCCTTGCCCTCATCTTAGTTACTGGACACCATATTCCAGCGCAGAGCTCTGGATCCAGAGATGAGAGCCCCAGTCTGTCTTCTAAGCTCCCCGAGAGAGGGAAGACATAGACCTTAATTTCGTGTGGCTCCCTAGTCTGAGGGGGAGATGAAGGTCCCCCTTTCAGAGAGCCCCAAGTCTGAGAGAGAGGAGTCAGAAGCCCACCTAGCAGAGGCTGACTTGCAGGTGCCACTCCGGCAGGCTCCTCAGCTTGCTGGACAGTCTTAAAAGATGGTTTGTCTCTAGGCCTACTCACTGCAGCACAGCAAGGAGGACCGGCTGGCATATCTGAACCATCTGCCAGGAGGGGAACTCATGATCCAGCTGTTCTTCCTCCTGTATGGCATCCTGGCCCTGGCCTTCCTGTCTGGCTACTATGTGACTCTGGCTGCCCAGATCCTGGCTGTACTGCTGCCCCCCGTCATGCTGCTCATTGACGGCAATGTTGCCTACTGGCACAACACGCGGCGCGTGGAGTTCTGGAACCAGATGAAGCTCCTCGGAGAGAGTGTGGGCATCTTCGGGGCCGCTGTCATCCTAGCCACTGATGGCTGAGTTGCACTGGGAGAAGCTGAAACGGGTGCAGGGAGCCACTGAGGGCCGCCCTACCTTTCTTGCTGCCCCAGTTATGTTTATTTATGCTTTTTGGTCTGTTGGTTTGATCCTTTGCTCTGTGTGTATGTTGGTAAGTGGCAGGTCTGTTCCCTAGTTCCTGGGCTCAGCCCTTGATGGGGGAGCCCTGAGGATGATGCCTTACAGGGTGTTTCCCCATTTGTTAGGAGGAGAGCTGAGGCCAGCTGCTCCCCTGGGACTTATGTCCTGGAGAAGAAAGTAAGGCAGCACTAGGGTAGGAGTACTGGAATGGGAGACAGGAAGGAAGACCTAAGAACTAGAAGTGAGCAAAAGTGAAAAATTCCTTTTGAACTAGCAGATGCAGCTAGGCTATGCAGTGCTTTCGGAGACTGAGAATGAGTATGCATGCTGACGAGTGGATCAGGCCCTGAAGGAGCAGAGGGGCTGGTCTCCACAGAAGTCACAGGGGTTCTCAGGATATGCCAGGGGCAGAAATAACACTAGTTGTCTACCTTGAGAGCAGAGCAGGCCACAGTCTACTTGGGTGTGCAGGGGTGGGGCGGGCAGCGGCCAACTTTCCGAGTCCTGCCTTCTGTTTCCAGCTCCACGGATGGCCTGGTGGGAGTGAGTGCCCTCCCAAACACCAGACCACACAGTCCTCCAAAAATAAACATTTTATAGACATTTGGCTTTGCTTCTCCGTTCTCCCCACGGGACACTTTGCCATTGGCTGAGATGGATCTTGGGTTTCTTGAAAGCACGTATCTGGTTAAGCTCCATCAAGTCCCTCCTGCAATCTTGCCCCTCTTCTGAGAGTTCCCACAGTCCTCGGCTCTCTTTCCAAGGAGCTCCTAATCCTCCCTGTAGTATATTCTTTTGACCTCTCACCTCAATCCATCTTGTAGCTTATTTTTCCTCCGCATTTGATGTTAGCTGTTTTTGAATAAATCTTTGGTGAGAGTAACCTTGAGGGAGAGAACTACCATTAAGTGTCCACTATGAGGCCAAGGGATTTACATTTTACAGGTAAGAAAATGGAGACTCGGAGAAGGTAAGCAGCTTGCCTCAAGTCACGGCAAACCCAGCCACAGAGCTGGATTGCAGGTCAGGCTGCGTATGCCATCGCCCAGATGTATACTGAACATCTCCCTTCTGAGGGAAGACAGGCTGCTCTTGGGATTTGGTTCTCACAGTCTCTGCTGCGCTATGCTGGCCTCTTAATGGACCCTCTCCCTACTCATCCATGCATCTCCTGGCAGAAGGTAGTCCCAGCAACCAGTGTGGTAACTGGAACATCATGGGGTCAAAGATATTCAATGAAACCTCCAGCTTTGGGCTACTGCTTGTCTGCTCCCACAAAGATGGGGACACAACCTCTAGGGGGCTGTGGGGGGCGGTGGGCGGAGGGGATTCTGTGCCTGAAAGGGAGCTGGGACTGCTGTCTGGTCAGTGGATTAGAGTAATTTAGGAATAGGGGAGCCCCTCTGGGGGTTGCATTGAGGGACATGGTGGCAGCGTTCGTCGTGGGACCCTCTATCTCATTTAGCTCCTCTATTCTCTCTAGAAGGCCCCTGGCTCCCCAGCCCACAAGATCTCGCTCCCAGAGAGCCGCTGCTCCTCTCAGGTGTGAGCTGACTCTCAGACAAGTACTTTCGTTTTAATCAAGGCCTCCTGAAAAGTTGCAACACCCAGAGGAATGGAAATGAGTGGTAGAGGACCAGGCGCAGAGGGCCTCTGTGCTGTGTTCTGGGTAAGGGAGCCTCAAAACACTGCACAGAAGTCACAGAAACTGACCTACCCTTAAGTTTAGCCCCGAGTAGAGCCTCAGAAGGTAAGCCCTCCCCTACCCCCCAGATCCCTGGACTGAATCAAAGGCCATCTGGCGGTGGCTTTGGAGCAAGTGGAGGTCTTGGATGGACTCTTCCTGTGCTGGTCCCACTTCGCCTCCCACCTCAGGCAGAGTAGAGGAGGCGCCGCTTCCTCCTCCAGATCACTCCGCCAACAAACCTGGTCCAGCCTGCGGCTGCCTGGAGTCACCTCCAGCAGGCCTGGCTTTTCGTCCACCTTGGCTGTCCCAGGGCCTGCAGGGCTGGGGGTGAGGGTCAGCTGCCTGGGTCAGACGCTGGCTTGCAAAAGGAGTCCGGCAGCCCCTTGGCATGGTTGACCAGCTCATAGGAGTCTCGGATATCAGCCAGGCCAAACCAGAAGAAGATCCACTGCTTGTTGGAAAAGCTGCCATCGCTGTGCTTGAAGTACCTGGGGGTGGTGGCGGTGGGAGCTTTTAGTGCAAGGCCAGTGCTCACTCCTCACTGGTTCATTTACTGAGGACACCCTGCTGGGACTTGCTGTCTGTTATCTGACTTTATCCTCACAGCAGCTAAGAGCCAGCTGGTGGTTTGCTTTCACAGAGAAGCAACCACGGCTCAGAGGAGCGGGGTAGCTTGCCAGAGCCTCCCAGCTAGGGTGAGCTCCCTCCACACGCCTTGGCTGTGCAGCCAGGGAGGAGGTTCTTGTTCCCCACTTGGTGCCCACGGAGCAGACTAATGGGGAGTGAGGGGATAGTTGCTGCTGGGCCTGAGGTCCGAGGGGGCAATTGGGCCTGGGGTAGAGCCTGAATGACCAGAATTTCTTAGGACCCTGGGAGAGATGGGGGTGGGGAGGGGCTGTCACTTGCTTCCAGGAATCCACTGTTGCAGGGCGGGGGTGGGAAGGGGGTTGTTCTGTGTGGTCTGCCTGGGAGGAAATCTCAGGCTCCCTGTGTGGTCCTGGAAAATGGACCACAGTGGGCGGGGCCTAGCCTTCCTGCCTGGTGGACCCCGGGTGTGGCTAAGAGGGCTGGTGAGGGAGGGGTATGGTGCCCAGTCAGGGCTGGGAGGGGCAGAACCTACCAGGGATTGATGGGGTTCGTTACTCTGGAGCGCCAGAAAAGCGTCTGCAGGTCCCGCCGCAGACACTCCCACAGCATCTGGCCGGAGCCTTGGCCCTGGCGGCTTGAGTTCACCACGAACTTGTCCAGATACGGGGTGCCCCCCAGTACGGGCTCCGTGGTCAGAATGGCGGCAGCGTTGTACCTGGCGCAGCGGGGAAAGTCAGGCTGGGACTCCCCTTGCTCGAAGGGCCGGGCTGTGTCCCTGGGCCTCTGCCCTCTGGGCCCCCAGGCTCACCCCTCAGAGACGTAGACAGAGTGCAGCCGCGGGCGCAGCGAGGCCAGGTAGTCCTCGCGGAGCGTCTTGCCGAAGCTGGTGTTGACCAGGTTCACCAGGCGGCCCTGGTCCAGGCTGTCCAGGCTGCGCACTCGCAGCAACCGCTCCACATTCTTGAAGAGGGTCCCGGACCCTGGGGTGGGACGAGGGAGGAGGACTTCGTTCAGCCTGAGAGCGAGGTCTCATCCACTCCGTTTGGGCAGCCTGGGGGCTCCGGATAGGACGGGGCTGATGGGACAATCACCCGCTTTGGGAGGCCGCCCCAACGAAACGCTCTCAGTGGTCTGCACAGACCCGAAGGCGATTTTCATCAGGGAAATGCCTTCCCAGGCGGATTATCCCTGAAGCTCCGCCCACCACCTGTAGTCCCACCCACTTCGCCTGGTCCCGCCCCCTAATAGCCCCGCCCACCAGCCCTCCTGGCCCCGCCCCCGCCCCTCCTACTCCAGCCCATTCCACTTGGGGTTGCCTCCCAAGCCCCGCCCTACGGCGTTGCCACACTCTCCCAAGTCACGGCCATCTCTCTAGTTCCACTCGACTTCCAGCTCAGTCTCGTGCACTTGGCTGACCTCCGCTAAGTTCCGCGAGAGTTGAAAGCCTTGGCCGTGGAGTCCCCCTGCGGCCCGCTCGGTGGCGGGGAGGCCGCCTCCCCTGCTTACCGCACCCCAGGGGCACGTACTCACTCCCGGACCCAGCCCTCTCCTGCTCGCCCCCACCCCCTTGCTGCTGCCTTCCTTTACCCTTGTTGCTGAAGAGCTCGGTGAGCAGCGTGCTGGCAGCGGTGATGGCGGCCGAGGAGTGGTGGGGCAGGCGGCTGAGCACCTCCACGATGAGCCGAATCTGCTGCCGTTCCTTGGTGCTCACCCACTCGGCACTGGTCACCAGGTCCAGGTCAGCGGGTAGATTCACGTTACTCAGGACCTGCGTCGGGGCTAGGAATTGAGCCTCCGACCCGCAGCCGGCCATGGACCACCCTGCCCCAGGGACCTCTTCTTGCTGACCCCTGTTCCCCCACCACCTCCCAGACTCCTTGGCCAGAGGGGGCTCAAGTCCGGGCACCAACCACGACGGGCTGAGCCCCTCCCGGAGCCTCCATTCCCGACTCACTCGGCTTGAGGGGGCTCAGCTAGGCCAGCAGTTGTGGGCGAACGAAGCCTGAGAGAAAGGACGCACCTTGTGGCTGCTGTCCCGCAGGCCGCCGGTGTTGTTGAGGAAGATGATTTTGGTGGGCTGCAGCTCCTTGGCCAGGGCGGCCGTCACCTCCAGCGAATCCAGCAGCACGGAGCGGCGCGCTGCCGTCTCCCCAATGGGGCACAGGATGGGGATGCTGCCCGACTCCAGGCACCACTGCAGCAGGTCGGTCTCCACCGAGATGGTGCCCCCGTAGCTGTGGGCCAGACGTGGTGTTCAAGAGGGCCTCCTCCAGGCCCGCTGGGCTGGGGCGGAGCAGACGGGCCCTGTGGTCTGAGCTCTAAGGGGCAGGCAGGGCTGGCACTGACCTAGCGTGAGGGGCTGGCTCAGCAGCGCTCAGCACCGACCCGCCGCCAAAAAAAGGCACAGCTGCAGCGGCGTTTTGGCGGAGCGCGTCCACCAGCACCTTGCAGCTCTGAGCAAGTTGTGCCTTGGCCTCCCAGAAGGAAAGACAGCCCGAGGGCGCTGTGGGCGCGGGCAGCCCCAGGACCACCAGCGGCTTCATGTCCATGCGCTGCAGGAAGGCCAGGGCGAAGGCCAGGCTGGCGACGCCCTGCTGACACTGGAGCACCTCCTCGTCCACCTGCGGAGGAGCGGGCAGTCAGACAGCCGCGCTGGCCGGGCTCCCGCCGCACCGCTGGCTCCCGCAGCCGGGCCCTCAGGGCCCCCCGGGTGTCCGCACCCTGCCCAGGAGCTGTCGGGCCCCACTTCTGGCTACCGGCGTCCACCTGCTCCGCCCTTTGCCCCGTTGGGTCTTGCCATCCCCTTATCTCACTCCAGTGTTCCTCCCTCGCTCCTCCCTGCGACCTTGGACCCTAGGACCCTGGGGGGAGGGAGGACGGAAGTGACTCCCGCCCAGACTCCCCACTTGCCGTCGGAACCCCAACTGCGCTCATGGCGGGGGGCCTTCTCCAGCGCATCGCACTTGGCGGTTCTGCTCTCGGACTGGGCGCCAGACTTCGGGAAGAGCTCCAAGCCTCGCCCAGTCCTGGTGCCCCCTTCCCGGTTCCGCTGTGCCGAGTGTGCACCGGCCCTGCCTTGCCCGGGGCGACGTGTCGCCGCTCACCCCGCTGCCCTCGCTGTGACGCGGCCGCGCCGGCGCCTCTCACCTCGATCACCGCGAAGGGCTTGTCGGCGGAGGGGTGGCAGGTCTGGAACTGCGAGAGCCAGTGGCGCGCCTCGCCGGGGCTGGCCCCGCACTGGGTCAGGAAGGCCTGGATGTCCCGCTGCACCAGGGAGCGGCCGCCCGGGGGCCCGGGGGGCTCGGGCGGTTCCGGGGGTGCAGGAGGCGGCCTCCCGGACGGCTCCTCGGCGGCAGGTGACTGCGCATCGTCCTCGGCACCCACCGTCTCCTCCGGGGCTGGCCGCGCGGGCGCCCAGGCCGTGCTGAGCAGGCGCCCCGGGCTGGCGCCCCTGGCGGCCCCCCGCCGCGCGCTGCCGCTCAGCCGTCGGGCCGCGCCGGTGCCTCGGGGGCTGCGCAGCCTCCCGGCCGCGGCGGAGGCCCGCACCGCCCAAGCCCACCGCATCATCGCCGGGACTCGCACCAGCTCCCCCCCGCGGTGACCGTCTGTCCCGAGCCCCGTGCCCCGCGGGACTCTTAACCTGCCGCGGGGTGGGGCGGGGCTGGCTGTGGCTCGGTGTCGCCTCGGGGTGCGTTTGCACAGGGTCAGACCTGGGGGGTGGGCGGGCCCGCAGGCTCCCCCGCCCCTGGGGTCACATGGCCGAGATAAGGGGTGGCGGCGTCTTTCATCTGCGGCCAAGGCGGGTTTCAGGAAGGGCTCAGCGGACCCAGGGGTGACTTTGGGGGCCTGCGGGGTCTCGGATGGTTAAATAGGAGTTTGACTAAGGCAAGAGGGCAGAGCAGCTGGCAGTTACTCCTCCCCCCCATCGGAGGGAGGGGGCTGAGGTGGGGGAGAGCCAGTCCTGCTGGGGGTCGGAGGGCTTCATCCTGTTGTCCCAGCGCAAAGCCGTTTGGAATCATGAAGTTACCAGGGTTATTCGCACACCAGCCACTGAGTATGACCTTGAATATTTTTGTCATATCCTCAAATCCTTAATAGCATTAAATTTTTCTTTAAA